>JAUPMG010000013.1:4665035-4679851 GCA_031762675.1 Pachysandra terminalis | reverse complement strand
CAGAAAACAAAAAATGTTAGTTTATCCTTTTCCATATACAGTTTTAAAACAGCCTTTTTTGCCCAACTTCGAGCTTGTGCCTTTTCACATTCTCGCTCCACCCTGCGGAGTTGTCTTTGATAGTATTTCAAACGAATTCCTTGTTTTCGAATCTCTTCCTCCAGCCGCCTTTGCCTTGCCAAACCCGAAAGGGGAAGGGGCAAGGGGTTAGGTTGCTGCTCCGGCGCAGGAGCAGGAGCAGGAGGAACGTTTAGATCTGGCTCCTGCGCCGGAGCAGGAGCAGGAGGAACGTTTAGATCTGGCTCCGGAGGTAAGTTGAGGTCCGGAAGCGGCGGTTGCGAGGGACCGGCCATGAAAAGGATAAAATCATAATAGCTCATAATGGCGCTCCAAAGCAGGCAAAGAAAATAAAAGTACAAATAGAGCTTCACTATTACTAAAGAGAGATTTAGTAGGGAAGTGAAAGTTTTTTGTATATAATAATAAAAGGGAGTGGAAAAGCAGCAGTAATTCTTTGGAAAAGCCCGGTTCTCTTTGTCTTCGAGCTTTCATTCCTCAATCCACTGATTCGTTCCTTCATATAAAAACGATGCTTCCTTGGCCGTGTAGAACATGGATTAGCATTATGTCATTCCTACAAGTGATCCCCCATCCAGGATTGGAAGAAGTGCTATATGAGGACTTCGAGAGAAAATCAAATATGTTTCTTTCCATTCCTCGTGAGCCACTTATTTCTCCGAAACAAGAGATCAAAGTGATTTTCCTCCTTTTTCCCAATAAGTCGACGGCGTTACACCATTGGGATACTTCGAAGAAACTTGAGTACATATAGGAGACACCGGTGCTAAAACCTTTTCTCAAGATATCTTCAAAACTCTTGGGGTCGTTGCGGGGCCTCAAATAATTGTTCCCCCGGTGTGAAACCAGTTGGTTCCGTAGTTTTAGAATTCTGCTAATCCCAAGTACTCCATCTCCATCATTGCATATGGAAATATAAAAAGTAAAAAAGAGAAGGCATAACCAGAAGAATTGTGTGAAATAAGTAAATTTATCCAGTTGAGGCATTCTGGATTGAGAAAGGATTCCCTCCACAGAAAGAAAGAGACTCCTTCCTGTACGAGTAGTGAAGAACTATAGAGAGCTGTGGTTGGGTTGGTTGTTTACCAACGCATGGGATGGGAAAGGTGCACATCTCTTTTCTTATAATGCATAGAATGCAAGGATCTCTTTTTGGAACCTCGACATCTGTCCTTCAGCTATCTTCGGTTACCGTATTGAATTCCGCAGGAGAAGCGTACGAGAAGGGCTTCCTCGCAAGAAGCCCGAAAAGAGCGCTATTCATTGACACCCCGACCTTACCTTGGCCTCGAGCCTAGGGGATTGGGGATCGTGCCTCTGTCCTGTGGATCAAAAGAAAGATCTTTCTTTTTGTTTGGGCTGTGGACCTTCCCCTTGATTGGGCGAGCTAGATTAGGTTCCGTGGATCGAGCTCTTTCCTTGGGTCTCTTACTCGAGTCACTGGGGCTCTATCCTTGTGATTGGCTTATCTGGCTCTTCCTCATTCCGCTACCTCGACTCGCCTGTGCGCTACATCTGCACTTTCACTACGCTATCTCGTTTCGTTCCTCAAGTCTTTATTTTATCTGCTTTCGGTTGGGGGCTGGAGTTGACTCGCTCCTTTATGGAAGTGGCTGACCCCTTAGGTAAGAGATCAATCTAGTGATTAGCTTACCGCTTTCCCAGTACAGGTCTCTCGTGGGTCATCAACATGTCAGAAAATTTTCTTGTTTATATGGGCCTAAGGCATCTATTTGCTAAAAGAGAATGGGCTTATTGCTTAAGTATGCCCGAAGTAAGCTAATCCCCCACCAATAAATAGTAAGGAATAGCCAGGTATATCCCCCCGCTTCTTCCCACAATATGTGAATAATCATAGATAATAGTAGATGACATCCCGCGGTACGGGCTGTTGGTAGCTCGGTGCCATACGAGGAAATGCTGCTGTTTTGTCTTTGTAGCCTATGTATCGTAGTACTCCATATCCATATCCCTCGAGCGCTTGCCGCGAAGAGGGCAGCCCTAGACCGAGAAGATTGAGTTGGAAGAATCAAAATAAGAATTGTTATAGTAGTTTGCCACCAAGAATTCTTAAACCTACGGGTCTTGTTCTCATATTGCATCAACTAGGCCAGATAAGAGACCCCCTTAATGGTCTGTAAGCTATATAAGGAAGTTGCCCCCCCCCTTCCCACTAACCCCCCTTTCCATCCTTCCCCCCCGTTCACTTTCCCTTCTTATCGGAAATCCAGCGAAGCAGCTCTTTCAGCGCTTTCTTATCGAATTTCTTCCCGCTTTCCCGATAGCGAAGTAAATGCTCACCGCTTAGAGTGTCCAAGTGATCAAGGAGCGTAGGCAACCGTTGACCCGCCTCTGAAAAGGCGCTTTGGGCGGAGCTTTCTTGCTCAACTATCTCACTTGAATGAAGGATAAGTACAATACTGGGCCAATTTGAATAAAAGAGGGAAATTCGTATCTAAGTTTGACTTCTGAATCTCGAGAGAGAAGTCTTCTCTTCTTCTTAATAGGCATATGCATGCTAATTTCTCTAAAAATGCGAAAATCTTTCTTTATGAGAGAGTTAGTACACTGATAACTTTCTATACCGCCTTTAGCTAAGCTTAAAAAAAAGTGGCTTTTGTTGAAAGCTCCTACTGTGCGAAAATCACTTAGCCAACGGTGCCCTATTAGTTCAGTTCTCTATGAGCTCCTGGGCGAAGCTTTCCCGTTCCACTAAGGAAAGATAGACTAGATTAGGTTCTCCTTTGTATAAGTTATTTTGAAGTGCTTTTCGGAGAGTGATTTCGCCATAAGAAGAGTGCTTGAGGGCGGGAGAAGGGACATCTATTGAATAAAAGATAGGGGCTTAACAAGCAAGCAAGGGACAGATGCAGAACAAGGGGCTGTATATGCCATTACCAGTGTCGAATCGACCATGGGTTGCAGTTTCGATGGATTTCGTAGTTTGATTGCCGAAATCCTAGAAAGGTAATGACAGTGTGATGGTTGGTGGTCGTGGACCCTTCCTATTATGACGGCCGGCAACATTGAACGCCGGCCGCTCGATTTCGCATATCGCATGGGAAGGTCAGATATCTCTGAGCCTGCCAAGAAAGAAGGCGAATCGCTACTCCTCACTCCTCATGAATAGAATCTTCTACTGAAACAGAATCCACAGCAAAATCCTGTGTAACAGCAGAATCCACAGCAATCGATGAACTGAGCCTGAGCCCACCTGCTGCTGCTACTGCTGCTGCTGATGAAACTCCTCCCACTGAAAGAAGTGGAATAAGCAACCAAAGAACCCAACCAAGCGATTCTCCTTGACCCGGCAAAGAAAGAAAGGAACGAACGGGATTCGCACCCAAAACCAGATTGGATCACTGAGAGCCAGCAAGAAGGGCAGGAGCTTTTTAGACCGAGGCTGGGGGATATATTTACACAGAAGTATTTACAGAAATCGGAATGAATAAGCCCATTCCCTAAACGGAATAGACAGAGACGATTCGTGAGTATGCCCAGAGGTGGAGGGAGACAGCGGCCCAGGTGAAGCCGCCTATGCTAGAACAAGAAATGATAACGGCATTCATCTCCACTCTGAGCCAGCCGTACTATGGGCACCTGGTAGGCCAGACCACGAACAGCTTCGCAGCTTTGATTCAGGTGGCTGATCGAATCGAAGACCGCATCAAGGCCGGGAAAATGATAGACTACGCCGCCTTACAGAGTTTAGTACAACAAGGTACGTCGTCAGGATACCAGGGTCACGTATTTACCCAGGAAAGCCATGATCGGACACTCAGGTCAATCTCATTCAGCCAACGCAGCCAGATGTGAACCCATAAGGATATTGCTCAGCTATCCGGATAGCACATCAAGTTGTCTTATTATAAGCAATTTCTGGAAGACCTGGACATGAAACCAAAATGAACTAACAAAGGAACTCCCTTAAGCCAGTTCAAGCACGAGTGGAACGGTTCTCATTAACTAGCTGAATTCCTTGCTTCGCCTTCGCCTTCGGACTAATAGCCAATAGTCACTCCTGCCTTTAAAGTATGCCTTTTAATGATGAATGGTACTTTTCTTTTTTAAAGAGAAGACTCAAGTTACCTGAGGAATTCCCTTTGTTTTTTTCAGGTCGAGTGTAGCGAAGGTACCCAACTTCTTAGATGAGAGGGGGCATACGAGTCAGGGGCGGAACGGTTAGGTGTAGGGATTCATTCCCCCGGAGGGGCTTAGGGGGGACTGTTAAGACAAGTAGCTGACCTTGTCTAAATCCCCTTCTCCATTTTCTAGTCATAGTCGGGAAAGATGAGTTGCTGCCAGACAAGAGCATACCTTTAGAGTCCGATGGGTCGCCTAAGGAAGCAGTGAAGCGAAGGGACCTGTAAGATAGGGCCTGAAAAGCTGTTGTATTGCCAGGCTTTTGTTGAGAAAAAAAGCCAGCCTCATTAGTAAGTTTGGAAAGATTCCCAAGGCGGCGGCGACGCTGAACTTGCATCCAGGGGCCGTATGGGTCCTGATCAGGATGGGCATGAGCTTGGGCTTCCGTCTGGGTCTTCTTCATGTTAGAAAGACCAGGGTCGATCTGAACCGAGTTGGGCTTGGCTTCTTTGGTTTATAAAGATCTTGTAGTAGCCGAAGGTAGTCCGCTTGTTAGATTGAATTGAATCTTATATAACCTACGGTAGCTTAAGAGACTTTCTCAATAGTATAAGTGGACCTCTCCTAAACAGTTTAGTCAAGTAGCGCTAATTTGTCTTCAATCCAATAGATCCGTCGGAAAGCGTACAAGCGTCTCTGATCAAATCGGTTGAGTTCTTTCCATTCGAAGTATCCCATTCCCTATGTCATTCCCGCCTTCCCGTATTCCATTCCCCCATGCCATCTCTTTTCCGCTGAACTGGTATTGGTGATTGGTCTTTCCTGGTGAATGAGTGTGAATCTCATTAGCTAAAGAATCATTTGCTATGCTGCTTTCTTTCATTATATGTAATAGAGCTAGACTAAGTGATTCCATTAGCCAATAGTAGTATTGGACTTATCTAGTCTATATCCCCCTAATATAGCGCATATCTAAATCTACTCTCTTCTCGACCAGAATTTCACTTTCTTTAGATCGCAAGTCAGTCTCTTAGAGTCCTTTCCTTAGTAGCAGGATCCTATCATAGGCGCACTCAGTTGAGTCTAGTTCAGGAGTGAAGGAAGGATCCAAGTAAGTTTCTTCAAGCACTGGGAATCTATCGCTCTGAGGTCTACTCTTCTGGTAGTACGTGCTTGCCCTGTCCGCTCATCTGATCGAGAATCTCGAATCTGTTTAGCCTTGCTATCATCTGCTGGTCATCCCTTTCATTCAATCTGATGGTAACTGGAATCATAAATATGATGGGGAAATGAGGAAATCAATATAGTATAGCACATCTCTCCACGAATCTCTCTGTCTTGCTATTAGCCCCAGGCTTTCAAGTAGCAGTACCATTCTATGGTCTCTTCGCTTGAGTTCCCTCCTTTCTGGAGTTCACGACTTCTTTTATATATCCGAATTATGAGCCGATATAGCTTCTTTACAGCCTCTCATATGGGGGTGGATCAATAATAGGCCTTTACTTTATGAAGGCATAGAAACTACATATGAGGAAGATGCGGATATACAGATACGGAAGAGGAGCTCTACCCGGCGGGGTTGGCGTTCATCCCGTAGTTGGAGCGAATCACCTTCATTAGCTTAGTTCGAAATCCCCTTCTATTGGTCTGAGGGTGCGCCACATGGGAGGCCTTACCGCTTGGTCGGTCCACAAAGAATTCTTTTATGTAAATGTATCTGTTGTCACGGAGCCAGCGAAGGACATGAACATCCCAAAAAACTTACTTTTTTGAAAGCGTAGAAACGCAATCCGCAATCAATGAAACTCACTATACTAATTTAGTAATACCAATACCATAATAAGGAATACAGAATATAGCAAAGCAAAGATGGAAAGCACAATCAGTATCAGTACGAGTGGGAGGCGCGGAAGTTGCTTGGTCACAACATGTGGTTTTGGGAGTTGCCGGTGTTGGAACATAATGCTTGGCTGGCGAAGTAGTGGAATTCGGTAGGTACGTCGCTTTGGCTTCTTTCTCCTGAGCTAGGCTAAAAGAGAGGTACAAGATAGGAGAAGATCCCCGAAGGCTTCCTTAAGTCAGGAATATAGTGGGTCCTTGTCCCTGTTCCTAGGGATCTAGTTTGTTTCTGTGAAAAGGCGGAAGACCCTACGTCCGTTTGCCTGCCCTGAAGGACTTACTTTGTTCCAGGCAATAAGCAGGAAACCTTAAGTGCACTTGTAGCCCCTCGAGGGAGTTGGCTTGCCCGTGAGGAATAGCCCATTTCTTATATGGAGAGATGTCCCTCCGGCTAATTTATCCTAGCTTCATAAAGAAAAGAGAAGGTCAAGGTTTGAATCTCCTACGGCTAACCTCTTCTGGAGCTAGGGCAGTTCGGTCTCCGAAACCGCCGATCCGCGTAGGTAAGTAGCTGCTATCTCCGACCGAGCATAACCGATTGATGGTAATAAAGACAAAGGCGGGGGCGTGGGATTTCATGAATAAGTAGAAAGATGCACCTTTCCTGTACTGCAAGGTGAGATAAGGTTTTTCTTACTTCTCTGGGATTGGATGAGGATGAACTTCTAGAGAATAGATCCTAGGGCGCTCTTCTCGTAGCTAGGCTAGGTCCGAGTAGCTAGGTTGTGGGCATCCGGTCTCGAGAAGAGAGGGAACCCTTAATGGGACTTCTAGCTCTCTAAGCGAGTTTGCTTCCCCTGCCTAAAGGAAAGAGCAGCTCCCTATCTTAATCTTAGTCCACAACTAATTGTGTAAGAAACTAGGTCCCTCCCCTCTGAGCTAAAAGAATGATTAAACCTTCGGCCAGGCCTAACCTAAATAGAGTGAGGCCTTTCTCTTCCCTGAGGGAGCTAGTTTGTTCCAGGCAACCTGGGGGAAGGTCTCCCTTTAGTGCGCTCGTAGCTCTTGAGGGTGGGTTGCTTTCCCTTCTATCTAGGCAGCTAGTTATCCCGGTAGTTGTATCAGACGCCTCATACTTTAGCTCCAGCCGCTAGGTATTGAGCTTTCCTCGTCTGAGAAGGTAGAGTGCTTTTAGTGTGATAAGGCTTCCCAGCTTCTTCTTTGTGATTGCGTAAAGAGCGTATTTTTAAGCCAAAAACCTTTATAAGTTTGTTGTTTTCAAAAGGATTCTACTTTGGATCTCCCTTTATGAGTGGAAAAGGTCTTTAAGCGAAAAAGACGGTCTTTCATAGCTCGATGTGTCAACGGGCCTTTCCACTATGAGCTATCGAGGTGGAAGAAGTCTGCTTTTCCTGCCTGGCGTCAGTAAAAAAATCCTTTCCCAATCCTGTATCGAAGTCAGTCCCCCCACGGGGTTTTGTTTGTCCAAGTCACTAAGCAGTCTCCTTTTTTTTAGTGTGCTTCCAGCTTCCCAAGGTAGTGCCCGGTCGAAAACCCCATTTATTCTATGGAGAGATGTCCATGTCCCTTTTGCTTCTTTCTCCTGCAGCTAGTGCTAAACTAAAGAAAGGCGGGGTCGGTTTTGTTATGCTAGACCTAGCTTCTGCTTTCCTGTACTGGAAGTTGAGATAACGGGTCCCCAACCCCAGGGTTCTAGGAGTAAAGTATATGTTAGGACCTCCTTCCAGGTATCTCCCTAAGTGAAGTCTTCCCTCTGGATCTAGTTTGTTCCAGGGGAGAAGGTTTTTATCCCTTCCCTCTTAGTTGAATAAGTCCGATATGAGCTCCCCAAGGTTTTTATTACTAAAGGAAGTACTGGGCTAAGGCTAAGGGCGGACTCCTCCTTCTATCTAGGTATCACAGGGCATCCCGGTATTGAGTCAACCCTGGTAACTTCGATTAGGTATGAGGTAAGCCCGTCTATCCCGACATTGAGGTAACCTAGGTAAGCGCGATTGTCTTACTGATTATCTTCCCCAACTAATAGTGTAAATAGGGTGTGCTCTTCCCTTTGGGTGCGTAGGGGCACATTATGCGCCATAATAGTTGTATCGCAAAAAGGTCCGCTCCCCTCCTGAGCAAAGATGAGCTAAGAAGTCGTGGATTCCGTTCTTCATTAAGTCCTGTTCTAAGGGCGGACCCCTCCTATCCTAGTAGCTCTGGAGGGATCCCCCCGCCCGGCATTCCTTCCTAAGGTCCGGAATAGAGTAATAGAAGTCAGGCCTTCCCCTACCCTGTCTGGCAGGAATTCCCCCCCAGGGATCTGTTCAAGGCAAGAAAGAAGGTTTTTATCCCTTAAGTGTGCTCCTATCCCCCGAGCAAGAGAAAATAAAGAAGAAAGAGGGGCTTCCCTAGTCGAATAATGGCTCTCTCCTCGAGGGAACTCTCACTAGAAAGCAGAGGGGGGCCTATCCGATTCTTTTCCCTCTTGACGGCACTAGTCGGCTATTGTTCCTAAAGGAAAGAGTAGCGTGCCCTACTAATTGTCTAAGAGACTAGTTCGCTCTTCCTGCCTAAAGGCATAAAGAAAGGCATAAATAGAGGCATTCCTCTTCTAGTCTAGTAGCTCGGTATCCAGATGAGTATATGTACAAGAATAGCTCTTCCCCCTGGTTGAGTAGCTTAGCTTGGTCTCCTCCCCTAACTGTTAGTAAGTGGTCTTTCGCTTTGCCTTTCGCAGAGTGTGAAATCCTGAGCTGAGCAAAGCTGAGCTAAGAAGTCGGTCATTCCTTCTTAAAGTAAAGTGAGGACACCTCCCCGGTTCTCCCGATCTGTCTTTCCTGGGTCACTCTGGCTGGAAAGATGAAAGATTTCCCCTGGAGTTTCTTCTTAATTAATGGCCGGACAAGGGGCCGGTCTTTCCTTTCTTTTTTTCAGTCATTGTTTGATCTCCTGGTTCTTCCTGTGGATTCCCTACCAAACAAACAAATGGGGACATAGGCACTGAAGACCAGGCCTTTCCTGATAGTCTTCCTATCTATTAGTAAGTAGGTTCCTCGAACCCCGGTCACTCCGGTAACTCCGACGCCATTCAACGGCCATTCAACGAGGTAACCAAGCCCGGCTATCCCGCCATTGAGGTACCCCCTCCAGTTGTTAGTATGAGTCGGCACTATCAGACTATGGAGACTGTTGCTATTGAGTCTGCATGATCTGAACTGTACTCTAAAATAGAGTTCTTTTGCTTCCCCTGCCTAAGAGATCTAGTAGCGTCCCCTTCTTCGTTCGCCATAAGAGTAGTATGGCACAAAGGTCCGTTCCCCTCCTGATCAAGCTGAGCTACCTATGAGCTCCGAAGTCTTTCTTTCATTCCTTGCTAAAGCTAAAGTGAGTCCTGTGCCCCCCGGTCTCTTCTTTCCTGTCTTTTTGAGGAATTCCCCCCAGCTTCTCGGGTTTAGCTGCTCTTTGAATGAATGGAATCCCTTTCATACTAGTTCTTCTATTGTACCTAGTTAGCGGACGATAGGACGTTAATGCTATAGTGACCCAGGAAAGCCGGATCGGGAGAACAGGGGGGGAAGACAAGAAGACGGTGCAGACATTATACTTTAAGTAAGATCGTCTTATAATCTTATCGTCTTTCTTCCTTACGTTATCTCTTCACACTAAAAAAATCGTAAGCTTCCTTCCTCACCCACCGCCCTCACTTGAAGACGAAAGATCAAATTCGATTCACAAAGATCGGAATCATACCTCCAGCAGGCAAGGTCGGCTCAAGAAGTGGAAGTTGTGAGATGGAAAGAAGACCAAGAAAAAGGAACAGAATCAGCCATACGCGGCTTGCCTTTGATTACGCATTGTCAGTCCTTTGAGAGACATAAAGACCTACCGACAAGGTCTCCTTTGTCTACTACGTCTTTCATCGCTTTTTTTTTTCATTGGATTGGATACACTCCACTCCAATCAATGTCTTTCTCGGACGTGAGAGTGCGCGGAAACGGCTAATCGATTTATCTCGTAGAATGAGACGGCCCCCTCTCTTTTTTATTGCAGGAGCAACCAAGCAGGAATAGATATACGTGTAGGTACACATTTCTGTGTTCTTCTGTCAAGCTAGGCTCTGGGAAGGGCTGTACGCAAAGGTTTGAGCCAGGGTCGGTGGACAGGGGTAGCACTCGGTCCACTTGATTCGGGGCAGCTCCTTAGCTAGCCCATTTTATTTTTTAAGAGGTGGTAGACATCCAGGGATAGGAATCGCTCGTTTCGGGTCGGTTCCTTGGCCGAGGGGGTCCTGTCATCATGGGTAGTGGATGGGGTTGAATGAAGCCGGGATCCGCGGACATCAATACATCGATTCTACGGCAGTTTTTCTTCGTTCTATCGCTACTTCGAAACCGTTCATGGGCATATATTTGAAACCCTTATCGGGCGATATAATGAGAGGAAATGCCCAAGTTGACCTTATAGAATGAATATATTATAATAGAGAAAGTTTACCTTAGCTGTAAGCCCTAAAGCTTTCGCGTACAGCGCGCGGTCTTGCGTGAAGCTTTGTGTGTGTTTAGCGCGCACGGCGCGGTAGAAGCATCGGTGTATGACGCGCGATACTGCTAGCTCCTTGGTCAGTGGGCGAGGGAGGAAGTTAGAACACATAAGAGGAGAAGGATCCTGGAAGCCTGTTTTCCAACTAGTCCAAAAGCCAATTACCAAGTCCATTTCCTTGAAAGGATTGGAGGGGTTGAGGATAGAGTTTCTTTTTCATTTCCAGGGTATTAGGCAAGAGCTATAGCAGCTTACGATGCAGTTGATTCGGAAACATACGCTAGGGCGGTTGGGTGGGGTCGGAAAAGGTGGGGAGGCAGATCAGGCCAACGGTCCTGCTCCGCTTTAGACTAAGAGAGTGTGGTTGGGTCTGACTCCGTTATAGGGCTAGTGCGCCGAGCAGCTTCTCATTCTGCTGTGCCGGTGCGCAAAGCAAGCACGCTTAGACTGCGATGTGAAATCTTTGGTCTGCCTATCATTGCCCATTAAGGGCTGACTCCGCTAGGCAAGAGGACCACTACTGGGATTATTCAACTACTAACTGATGACCAGGGGACTACTCTTCTTCCTCCACTACTGATATTGACTGACCTGTTGATAGGATAGCAGAGGCAGTTGAGAGTATATCCGGGGAAAGATAAAGAACCTATGCAGCCGTAGGGCACACAAAGAGCTCGTTCAGTTTCGTGTTTGGCGAAACCCATTAATTAAACAAAAGGCCTGTCTTAAGCATATTGATTCGATTTCGACATCGAATTAGACTCATCCAACGCGGAATCGACTCAAGGAGAAAGAATGGTGTCTTTGGTCTTCTATGGAAGCGAAGTAGGTTACTCTATGTGAATGTGAATTCACGATGTCGGACTGGATAAACTGTCTCAAAAGTAAACCCCGATTGAAAAGGGGGCAATTAGTACACCAAAGGTAGTAACTATAAGGTAGAAGTTTGGCACCACATGGTGCGGATCGTTGAGTTAACAACTACACATGGAACGGTTGAAGTCGTAAAAAAAAGATCGAAACCTTTTGCGCTTAGGCCCCTATCTCTGCCGCCCGGGCTCTTGTCTCTGCATAATCCCCGGTAGGGGCGTCGGAACAGGGAGGGGCGAAGTACCTGCTCGGTTCGTACGAGTCACTTATTGATAGATTGGGGGAATCACAGGCAGAGCAAGCTACGGGTGGGATCATTAGCTGGGCTAGTGAGATTCCATTTCTCTGTTTTCGTCGCCCCGGCTTCCCGCTACTGGCGGGCTATACATAGCCCTATAACCCGCTTTCTGTTACCGGGTCCCGATACGGGACTGGGACTAGGCGAAGGTAAGCCGGATATGCTATGAAGAATGATACTAGAGCCGTACCTACTGCTACTAATGCCCATACTATGATACCACTACTACGACCATTCCATCCCGGTGCCGCGGACAGGTCAGCCCGCTCTCTCACTCAAATATGGAAAAAGATATGTGACTGCGACAGAACCGGCTCTACAGCTAGGTCTACTCCGCACTTATGGGACTGGATCACCGGGATCAATAGAATCTACAGGATCAACTTCTGTGTCTTTATTTTTTAAAGGTAACTGATTTCGAACCGTTGATGTAGCTGGGTCACTCGGGGTCCCAAGCCACTATCCCCGTTGCTGCCTGCGAAAAACAAAAAACCTCTGGCCCCGCCTCTGCGGACCCCGACCTGATCTAATGCAGGTAAGTATCTGCTGCTAGCTCCACCGCTGCTGTGCCATAGATGGCAGTTCCACCGGTTCCGCTGCTCGATAAGCCACTGTCTATGCCTCCGGGTCTTGATGGCCGAGGTGCTTATGAGTAAGCCGCTGCTTCAACGAAGGATCTACTGAGCGAACTACTAAATCAACAAGATCAATCGTCTTTGCTCCCGGCATGCTTCCCCCGCCGCGGGAAAGGAAGTAGAGGTAGGGATAGCAAAGGAAGTAGACCCCGCTAAGGATAAGGAGGGTAGTCCAGTTACCACCAGGCGGATAAGCATCAGTCTTAATGCGGCCGGCGTCTCCACTCATAGGAGTTCGATACAGTAGTCCGTAGCAAACAAAAAAGACTCTCCATAGGGTACGGCTCCCACCGAGGTACCGACCCTCAAAATCGAAAGCCCTCCCTTCCTTTTCGGAATCCATAACCACCAGTCGTAGCGGAGGAAGCAGCAGTCAGTCGCTTCTCCCGGGGCCCCGAACTGGATCTTTTCTTTCTCGAGCGCAGTCAAAAGATATACGGGGTTGAGGGGTTTCACACTAGCCATTCCTGGACTGAACCGACTTTTTGAATAAAAGAACATTCAAGGAAGGAACAGTTTCACATGCTAAAAGCGAGGACTTGAAGTAGGCACTTCACACTAACCCATTCAATCAAAGAAAAATCATTGAATTGGAATGGAGATTGGGAATGCGGAGAATCATTCTCGGACCGGTCTAGCACTCAACCTTGCAAGCAACCTATAGCTGATTCGGGTTTGACGCCCGAACCCGAAGGTGCCAAATGAACGCATTATCCGTTAGTTGCTCGTCACTAATCAGTTTCTAGTGATTCCACGTTCAATTTTCTTCCATTTATCCGGTCCTGGGCGGGCGGTCGAAGGAAGAGAAAGAAAGATCCAGAAACATTCTCTCTTGCTTGACTCCGAAATCGAGGAAGCGCAAAAGCCGGTTCATGCGTCCCAAGTCTCGTTCAGAAGAGTTTGAGTGAAACTCAGGTCTCGATTGCTTCCTGCCACTAGATCGATTTCTCCCATTTCCACTGCCCTCTCCCGCGCGATTTGATCTCTCTCCCACCTATCCTGCGGATGAGATTACTGCGCACGGCCCTAAACCAAGAAGTCAAAGTCAAGTGTTGTTCCTCGGGGGCCGGAAGCTCACGTTCAAGCTTAGTCGATACCAACCAGTGGGGTAGGGAGGAAGGGATAAACATTGGATCAATGAATGAAGCCGGTTGAACAGACGATCGAAGCTGCTGATTGATTCCTCCGGTACCAGCAACCAATGAGGGGAAATAATAATGAACTTCCCACCTTCCATCTATAAAATATAAATAATATATATGTATTTTCGAGTCAGAGAAGGGGGTTGGGCTCATCCCCCCTATCTGGATGAGAGACAGAAAAGACTGGAGAGAAGGGGAGACATTTAGAACGAACAGAGGTAGAGGCGGGGATTCTATCACTTTATTTTATACTTCCCGCCTTCCGGTCGATTACAAGACCTCTCGGATAAAGCGTTCTCCTCTCGCTATCGGTGGTCGAGTGGTTGGGTCGGGAGGAGAGAGAGAAGGATGGGTTCCGTTCAATCCAAGGAATAGGCGATCGTGGGTGTTATTCCTGCCCCGCCCCCCTCTCATCCCGCCTATCTGGATGAGTATGCCTGGCTTCCCCATACATTAATACAGACATATGGTTCAGTCGTCGAGTCGTGATGGTCGCATCTCCCATTCGAAGCGGGAACAGAAACAGACATCAAGTTCGGATAGTCGGGTAATGAATCCCTATCACCCTTTCCGAATCCAGCTACTGCTGCAGTTGACAGCGGCTCCATCCGATCAAGTCTTGCAAGCAACCTCGCTGCAGCGGCCAGCAGGTTCGTCGGGAGTAGGGGAGGGAGCAGCAATTCGACCGTCGGGATACATCTCACTCATCTTCTGCACAGGCTACACCATGACCGTTCCCAACGACCGGAACAGTGACACATGCACAGTTACCTGGGCGCATTACCCAGGAAGAGTGGCTGGCTGCCTCATCTCGAAAGCCATTAATGACTCTTATTCCTACCCAACGGATCAACCGCAGAGCTCCGGGCCAACCCTTACCAGTGACATTCGCGCGCACGAAGGTAATATCCCGGCCGCCCCAGCGCGGACACCACACCACTGACACGAGGAATTACGGGGTGACTCGCCCCACACACCCTGGCCCGTCCTTTCACTGACACATAGCTACTAGTGCACTCCGCTATCGAAGTCTACACCAAGCACACCCCGCACCATTGCGGATGCTTACTATCCAAACCTCACGTGCGCTACGCATCCATCCCATTGACGCATTGACCCCCCACTGCAACGCCGAGGGACAGCCGTGCGAGAGAAATCGACCATGGTTATCTCGGAAGGAATCGACAAGAAGACCCGATCCAGGATAAAGACTTCCAACTTTGTCTTTGCACACCTTTTCGTGTATGGGGCAACCGAAAACATGTCTTAGAGATTTCCCCATCCAACCCCCGGCTTTCGGGAAATTATCTTCTCGTTGGCTGCGCCGCT
>JAUPMG010000013.1:4649659-4664935 GCA_031762675.1 Pachysandra terminalis | reverse complement strand
TTTTAAACTTTTAAATAGAGTTTTGAATTATTTCGGTCGAAATATCCGAAATTTCTGCCGAAATAACATCAATTTCAGCTGAAATTTTTTAGTCAAAGTGAATTTATTTCGGCGAAATTTCAGCTAAATTTCGCTGAAATAAGCCTTTTTTCGGACGAAATATTTCATTTTGAAATATATACATTTCGCATTTCGGTAGTGTAAACCGAAACCGAAATTTTGCGAAATTTCGGCGAAATTAAAAACTATGCTGACGAGGGAAGAGCATAGTGTTTGAACTCGGTTTCGGGTTGGATATCGTCTCGGTCCGAGCCATAAAAGTAAGTTTCTTTTTGTTGGACAGTTCTGGATCGGATGATCCAACTCGCCAATCTCGAAACGAATCGCTCGAGTTGTATCGGGATTGGACCAAGTCAATGTGTTTTAAGGTCTTTTGAGATCAGTTTCGGATCGGGATACTCTCGGTCCGATCTAGAATTGGAACGTCCGAAGCAAAGTTCGTTTGGTTCTAAAAAGATCCTCCTGCAAAGAGTCTTGTTATTTCCCATACTAGTAGAACTTTGATCAGATGTTTACATCATTGACCCAACCATCAATTCTGAATTTGCAATACATGACAAACTAAAGTTCAAGTCTGGCCTGCCTTTTTTTTTTTTGGTTTCCCAAGGTATCCCAAGCTTCGGCCAGGACTATTCTTCCGAGGTACTGTGGACGCTAAAGCGGGGACCTCTCCCAACAAGGTTTGCTACATCCACAAGGACTCGATATCGAGACCACTTGCTTAAGCGACCCAAGCCCCTTCCACTCGGGCCAACCCCCTATCTTTGCTTTTGTAGCTAGGGCTAGCAATTGAGGCCCGATCGCTCGACCCCATTTATTTGCCCGGTTTTAAATCGCGCTTAGACCTAATTTTTAAGCCGATCAGACTAGTCCATTTTAGCCGGTTTTGTAAAGCCCAAAATATTTAGGCTCCATTTAGTCCGGCTTGTGCTTTTGGATAAGAACTCATTGGATAAGTGACTCAATGGGAGCACTTATCTATGGCAACAATAAACTGCTTACTTGAAGAAAGTAGTATTTGGTAAATACATTTAGTTAAGTGCTTATGAAAGTTTAGGGGGGAAAGTAGGTATTATAAAAATATTATTGAAGTATAGAAATAACATTTAAGTGTTATGAAATTTTAGGGGTAAAATAGGTATTATGAAATTATTACTAAAGTTTAGAAATAGCTTCCCGCATAAGTAATAAGAGACTGTTTTTTTTTTTTATAACCTCGGTGTCTGAGCAAGCTTGTGCGCACCACGACTAATCCCTGAGTCCTTGAAATTAACAACCGTGTAAGCCTCCAGTGGCCTCGAGTGAAACGGCTCCCCGCAAAATCGAACCCCAGACCTGGTACATATTGATGCACCAACTGAAGTAATAAGAGAAACTGTTCTCAATAGCTTCTCCTTATGGGTAGCCTTCCTTTACTGCTTATGGCCATAGGTAAGCACTTACCCATTAGGTATTACCAACGCACACTTCTAATTTTAAAGAGTGCTTCAATAAGCTATAAGCTTAATAAGCACTTATATTAGCCGCTACAAACGCAGCATTACGGATGAGCTTGACCGAGGCGTCATAGCTCAGCTCGGCCGGAGTCGATTTCAATTTCCATGCCTGTATGAACTCTCGTTTGAATGTTTTATACATATTTTGATCATTTCATATTATTTTAAATAGATTTTTTATGTGTTTTTTATTAGGGGTTGAAAAATAGGTGGCAATTCTTTAAATTATAGATTAATGCGAAGATTGCAAGAACTTTTTACTAATATAATTTGAAAAAAAAAAAAGTAACCAAGTTATGTAGAGCTGTTAATAGATCAGATCATGAAATTCTGAAAAATATAAAAAAAAAACTCAATAAGGGATTTTTTACCCGATAATTCAATAAGATATGATTGGATTCTATCGATTTTAATCGGATCAAATTAGGATATAAGTTGTTTCGATTCGATTTCACTTATGTGTATATATAATAATATAAATTATTTATATAAATTAGGTAACTACGAGTATTAAACATATAAGTAGAAATAAGGGTTTGAATATAATCTTCAAAAATAAGAAGAAACCGTGATCCAAACTCCACTTGTTTTGAGTTCGTTCGGCTTCATGGATTTGCAAAGTGAAATCATCGAGGAGAGATTGAAGACTTTACTTATTCAGCTCCAAGCAGAATCAGGAATCCTTGATAGGATTGTCTACAAGGGCAAGAATCAACATAGACGATGCTCATACTTTCAATTTCTTTTGAAGGTTGTTAGTATTATTATTATTATTTTATTTCTTCACCAGATTCATGTTTATCTGTTGTTATGAACTTCTTTTCTTGGATTACTAGCTTAAATAAATCTGTTTGCCTTGTTTAGGTTAGGAGGGATGTGAAGCTTCTGCAATCAGCTCGGGTGGAGGAGGTTTTGGACTTCTTTTTCCAAGTTATCAATGGAAAGAAACCTAAACAGACAGTGCATCTGCTAGAAAGGTGAATCCCCTTTATTCTCCTCTCTCATTTGGCTTGGTTTGGATAATTTTGAATAACTTGCTCTTAAGGTCTTACCAATCTTTGGACCCTAATGCAAGAAGATTTAGTCATGAAACTAATGATAAATATCGTTGCATGAGACACTATATATCTGGGGCATCTCCAATTCTCCCCTAAAACCTTCCCCAAGAATTTGGGGAAAAAAGGGTAAAAAAACCTTCTCCAATCGTCCCCAAACCTCTCCCCAAATTTGGGGAATGCCTAAACTTTTTCCCAAATCAAGGGAAATGTTTAGGGATCCCCAAATCTCTCCCCAATCCCCAGCGGCTATTTTTGGGAGCCTTTCTACCCATTTTCACCAACGGTCATATTCCTCCATTCTTCTTTAGTTTAATACCCAGAAAACCCAGCAGCTCCACCATTGCCAGAATCCAACCCCACCCTTCCTCTCAGCGACATCTTTGAGCATCCTCATTCCTCCTTCCCACCGATCTCAACTCCACCACCTATGTGAACCATCTTCCTCCATTTTTTATGATCACAAAAAATGGAGGGAATAATTAAATAAAAGAGATTTTTAGGATAAAATTGTAATTTTTAAAACGATTTGAGGAAAAAAATATAGGGAAAAGATTGGAGAGCTCTTCCCCAAATATTATTTTTTGATTAAACTTATCCCCAAAATAGGGAAAATTATAGGGAAAGGATTGGAGATGACCTTAATAATAGAAAATATGGAGATTTAGCTATAGAATTTAGCTCAAATGAGACTTAAAAGCGAAAGAATCTCATATATATATATACATGTGTGTGTGTGTGTACGTGCGTGCGTGGTTGCATGTGGCGTGTGTGCACGTGTGGGTGTGTATGTGTGGGTATAGGTGTGGGTATGGGTGCGTGGGTGGGTGGGTGCACGCGCTCGTGTGTTCCAGAGATTCTTTTGTCAACTGCTTCTTAAACTTTGTTTCAATCACACGAACAAAGTCTTGTTAAAAGAAGCAAGCCTGAAGCAAACTACAGAACATAGCAGATCTATAAAACACTTGTAGATCATTCCAAATGAACCTAGTTTCACAAGTCTTGGGAGATATATGAATGTTAGGTGAGGTTTTACTGGAATGATAAACAATATAATTTAGGTTCATTATTGTCCTATATATCATTGTTGAATGAATGAATGTAGTGATTGGAGAAGCATGCAATCTTAGGAAGAACATGCAAGAATAACATGGGTAGATTTGCAACATTTTGGCCTTTATGCGGGACTACTCAACAAGCTTTCTGATCTTCACTGAATGAGAAACAGTTGAATGTTAAAGATCAGGGCCAAACATACAGTGCTTTAAGATGAGAGTAACAAATTCAGAGGGAGTGATTGCAGCAGTTTAGATTATATGAGATGCCTACTCGTGGTTCAAACACTATAAGGAAAAAAGATTGAAGGTTGTGCTCCTGTATCCCGTTCCTTTAATCCCTGAAGGATAAAACATTATGTCAACCACTTTGCAGAACACAAAAGGAACTGTATATTTAATTCATAGTTGTATATGATAGTTTAGGCCTTCTTAAAAAAATGACGAGGTACTTTCTTTATGGGTATTAAACTTTTGCTTCAAGTCCAACAGGGTCTTGATGGGCTTCTATCACTGACAAATTATTAAAACCATTTGTCCTGAGGTGGATTTAATACATATCCAACTGCATTATTTTTCTGTTTGTACCTAATTATTTCTATATAAAATTGATTAAGGCTTTGATTTATGTTGAGATTTTGAGCGCTTGAGCTATGTATCCGATTAAGGAAAATGTTTATAGTTTGTACTTGCATGGTAGATCTAGTTTACCATTTATTATTTTATCGTCACAGTTTAAAGAGGAGAAAATGCAACAATGGAAAGCACAATTTTCAGGAGAGACTTTTGGGAATTGCACGTCAACTATCACAGGTGCAGTCTTCTTGCTCTTTCCTCTTTGCTTCTGTTTATTAATTACTATCCTTTTGTCATTTTGATTTCAGGCAAGTTTTTATTTATTTATTTCCCCCATTTTTGGTTCAATCAGATAAGCTTAGTTTACTTCATGTTAAATTGTTTTAGTTTCTTTCCTCCCAATTGCTTAAGATATGTAAAGTTCACTCACCTCCCTTTTATATTGGACATGGAACCAAGTGAAGATGAACCCATTTGATTACCTTAACTACCCTCATTTAATTGATTATATTCTGAACCGTAATCAAGGTTGTGCAATGCTGATATTTTTATGTTTTATTTTTTTAACTTTTGATTTATGTCTTACTAAGACTTTAAGGTTGTTTGTATTTTTCCCTTCTCTGATCCTATATCTATTATGTGTGTTTATATGACTTTACATAATTTTTTCCTTAAGCAATGTCTATTACCCTTTCAATTTCCTTTAATAAGGTTCTAAGGGATCAACTTAATGGATTTTCAAGTCTCTCTTTTATTCTTCAAAGCTTACTGGAATATGTCCAGATATTGACATTGAATATAGATTTTCTTTTGGAACACCTATTTATCTTTATCTGCAAAAACTTTATTAAGGAAAATAGGAGACCCTAGTGGGAGAGAGAAATGAGATAGTAGTCAATAAAATTACATTGGTATTGCATCTACCTATAAGCATAATCTAGCGACATTTCTTTTCACAAAGATTACCACTTTATTGTTTGAATAACTTGTGTCGAGGGAGAACATTATAATCATGGTTACATTGACATTGTGAATCTAACTCATGATATTGTTAGTGAACGATGGTTTAAGGAAGAAGATAATGTTTGTTCTTGTTCTAGAGAAGACATGTCAATACTTCTAATGGGTTTTGGGGCAACCTCAACAATTCGGCCACTTTCTGATGGATAACAGTAATTTATTAATGGAAAAAATATATATTAGACAGAGGTGGTACACTTAATGGCCACACAGGACCACCAAAAAGAAAGGAAAAAAAAAAGACAAAATAAGACAAAAATAGCACTAGTTACAAATAGATTTAACAATTATCTAATTGCCACAAACCATAACCTCCCTGTTGAGGCTCTTCTTAGCCGCTTTGTCTACCATAGTGTTGGACAATCTGCAAACCCATGAAAGAGAAATATCCACTGACAATGCAATCCTGTGTAATAACACTCCAATCTCTATGATCATATTTCTCCACCTTTCACCCACTCAATAACTAAACCAGAATCCCCTTTGACAATTAAATTGTCCAAGTGCATTTTCATAGCCTTCCTAATGACAAAGAAGAAATATTCTAGTTCCACCGTAGTAGTATAACCTTCCCAAATTGAACCAAATTACATATGAATAATGTACCTAGTAGTATACCCCTCCTAAACTGAACCAAATTACATGTGAATAATGCGCCTATATGATCTCTAAATATTCCTCCATTTCCAAGGGCCTTGGGTTTACCAAACAACATCCATTGAAAGTTGATTTAATGAAGACCCAAGGTGGGCATGCATGTGGATTACCTCATTTCCGAAAGGGAAAAGTTTTAGGATTTGGGATTCCTATACCCTTTTTGTATAATTAGTAACTTAGCATTTCTTACATTAGATTCACATTTAAATAAACTTGTAATTTTCATCTTGCTAAGAGGAATATTTAGCTTCATATTGTACTCATTATTTGACTGCCCAATGGCAATAACTAAATTATCTTATCTTTTGACTGTAATCTCCGCAGATGATTAAAAAGGTGATCTTATGTAGATAGGCAAGTTAGCAATGTTATTTCATTGGGTATATGTAGTTTAGTGCTCTATATTGTACCATTAAAAAGTTACTGATGTGCGCATATTTTGTTTCTTTAAGAGAGAAACTATTCTGCCTTGCTTTTATTTGTAGACATGATCTTTCGGATTATCTGTGCAAATAGTTCACCAGGTGGGCCACCTTAGGTGGGCTGGATCCAAAAGTTATATGGTTCTACTCATTGGACCATCACAAAAGTTATTCAAGAGCTCTAACTTTGATGGTTACACACACACACGCAAGATAATTGGTATTATTGACATTGTTTCACTGTTCAAACGTTCAGTTTTGGTGCTTGGGTTTGCCATGTATATGGCATGGCGTGCATGAAAGCTTTATGTTGGTTTTGAGCATAATTTATTTATGGCAACCTACATTGGCTCTTTTGCAGATGGTTGAACCTATGGTGAAGGCAGCTATGTATCCTTTATTGCTTTGTTAAATGTTTAATTACATTAACTGCACTTGACGACTTTTTATTTATAACATAGGAACAATGTCCAAAATTGATTACTTGGGTCATATCTTGACTGCTTTGACAAAGCTGAATGTTCAATTTACCTATCAAAAAGAAGAAAAAAAAGCTGACCATGAGTTATAGATAATGATGCATCTGATCCACTCCAGGCAAGAGAATCTCACGATGACTTTCAGAGACGTGGTTCTCGATGCACCAGTGTTCAACTAAATGATATACTTGAAAATTATAATAATAACAAAGAAAATGGAAAAAGAATGCTTTTGTTAAAATGTTCTCTTCTGGTAGAGTTAGCATACCCAACTCTCTTGTTCACATATAGGCTACAATTTCTATCCATTCATGTGTTGTTTATTGACTTTTGAATGTGAAGCAACCACTATTCTATTGGCATGTCCCTAATTATTATAATTATTTTCAATATTTCAGATATTTTTTATTTTGTGAATTGGCTTTCTCGCTCCATAAATCCACTTTGCTTAGCTTACAAGAGTTCCTTGACCAAATTTTAAGGATTAAGAACCATTGGAAATTTATACGTAATTATGTTGAATATGAACTTGTTTAATTTATTTAATTAGAAGTACTACACTATATTGGTTATAACGCAAAAAAAACACCTTATTTTAGTTCTAAATTACATGTGCTAGTTTTGTCTAATTTTACAGAATTTCCATGAGATCTTGTTGCATTATATTCTTCTGGACGAGGAACGAATTTATGTCACATATTGAATTCCAATAGCCTACAGATTTAGGTGTTACCCTACCGTTATTTCTTTGAGTTGCATGGGAATTTACATTTTCCATAGCTTTGAGTTCTTTGTTATACAGTAAATGCTACACTGAATAACCAATTACAACCTAAGAAAATTATTTGGTAGTATTTTATTGGTTACATCATGTGAGAATGTTAAAGATCATGTGAAAATGAATCGTCAAATGCATCACAAGTTCTCCTTAATTGCTATACAGAGAGATATCCACTTTGCTTGCTCGATCATTTTTCATGGGATTTTCTCTAATGGTTTTGGCTCTGCTTGCACGCCTTCGAGTTTTAGTTCAACAGGTAATTACCAATGCTCATGCCTCATAGGCGATTGATTTTTGAGCTTATAGTAAAGTCTTACACGTTGAGCTACTTAAGCGTGAGAACACAGAAGCTCATTGATCAAGATTGTCTAAATGATGGGCTCAGCCTCAGAAATCAAAACTCCTTGAGGTTAAAAATAATTTTGAAATGCATGACTATAGTAAAATACTCTTCAAATGGTGTAAATTTTGGTTATGTTTTTCTCAAGTGGGGCATATCACTTGGACTGTCTGGATAGATAAGTGTCGCTGGTTCTTTTTGGTAATAAGTAATCATGCATATCATGTCTATTATGCCCAACTCCCTCAAACTGAATTTGTGTTTTACTTTCCCATAGATACTACTTGATGTTGTTTTCGTATTCAACACGATATCATCTCTCTCTCAAAAGGAGCAGTCTGTGAAACTCACTCAAGATGGACTTGAGGTATACTTGTACCCCGTAAGCAGACCTTCCCGGTTTAATCCATGAGACTTATTTGAAGCCTTTTCATTAACAACTAGGTTTCAATATCTTTTCAACTGGTGCAGGTCTTCAGGGTGTACCATCCTTCAAATGAGGAAGTTATCACCTTGGAGTGCGTTTGGGAGAAAGATAAATTTGTGTTACTTGAGAGAACCAATAAAAGCGAGATAAAAGATAGAGACAAGAATCTTGTAGTAGAAGAGATTGATCGGGGAACGAAAACCATACAATATCAGAGTATTGAGGCTTTTCTCGGAGGTGAGGATTCCTATGTTTGCTTTGCAAATATATCTTTATTGTAAGCTGAGTTTTAACTATGCTTCATAAGAGAACACATGAAGTCCCATAATCTTCTCTATTGTCTTTTGGAAAATTGATTGATCGTATTATTTACTTAATAACCATGTCAGTATGGGAGGATTGGAAGGCTTTCTCACCCATGCACATACATCACACCTAGGGATTTAGAGATCCCCCATTTGATAGGTCCAACCAATGGTTCCTCCCGGTCATAACCATCTGATCCATTGTATCACACCTAGGGGTAAAGAGATCCCCCTTTTGATAGGTCCAACCAAGGATTTCTCCTGGTTGAGTATGACCGGAATGGACACTCATAACCATCTTACCTTTCCTAATTGTATCTTTTGGGTACAGCATACGTGAGGAGAGTGGCTATTTCATCCCCTACCTCCCCGAGTGCATTTTCTTCTAAAACTGCAATTGCTGTACAATATTCATAGTTGAATGCTAGCAAACTAGAGAAGAAGATAAGCTCACTTTAGCTTTTTCCTTTTTGGCATATCAATAACACATTAAATTTGCTTCCACTAATTCTCAAAGATAATCATAATCTGATGTCTTGCAGTATGTTACATGGTCTACTGACAATTGTGTATTGTTTATTGTTATATTTCCTTTAAGAATGAAATTTGTTTGATATCAGCTTTAATACTTGGGCATATTCATGTTTTTAATTTGTTTGATTAATATTTCTTTTTATTTTATCTTACCAATCTCTATATATTTCATTCATATTTAGGATACTTAATTTCTTTCCTCATCACTATGTGAATTTGGTCATTTTTTGCATTCTTGATAATTGATTTTAGTAGATCTTGAATGATAATTTTAGGATTTGCCTCAATTATGTGCACATGCATTGATGTCTTTATCTAGTACTAGGGTATAGATGCTTGGATTATCTTAGTTGATATTTTGGGTACTTAAAGTGGTTCAAGTTGCCTGCAACTGGTTATGTAGGATGGACTCAACCATCCAGAATCTACCCTAGCATAGGATGCTTGTATAGTTAATTATTTCACCATATAATGTTTTGCCATGGTTCATTTCTTGCTAAATTTCTGTTCCTTGACCAGAAGATGAACATGAACTTGGTTGCAAGAAGATGGGTGCAGACACCACTATGGTAGATCTTCCAGATTCCACCAACACAGAGCAGCACAAAAATGATGAATCTGCTGATCTGTCCATCAAGATTAATGGTGAGAAGCACGCTGAAGCTTGTGAGAATGATGGTCATATGGGGAATGCAGGATCACCCAGCAAGAACTTCAGCATAGGTGGCGTAACTGCTGGTTTGGAACGTAGTCCAAGTCTAAAATCATCAAAACCTCAGCCTGGATCAAAGACTAAACCGGCATTTGTTTCCGTGAGAAAACCTGCACCATTAGAAGTAAATGAAATGGGGTCCCATTTGAAGGTAGTCCCATCTGATTGTCCCCCAAGCAGCAGCAATGACGACAAAGATCTATCTTGTAGTCTACTCAGTGGTGGAAACACAAAGGATAGTCTCTTTTGATTATATTTCAACTGAACAAGCAATTATTTATTGTTAGTCTTTTCCATTTTAAATTTATCAAAAAAAAAGTATTTTCCATTTTAAATGAAATGAAAATATCCTATGCTTCTTGATCCATCTCTTCTGCTTCCGTCCTCCTTTTCTATAGGTACAACCTGCAACCCTCAATCTGAGGTTTGAAATTATTCCCACTAATTCATCTTTTATTTATTTCCACGAGTTCTCATCTATTATTCCATGTTAAATTGTATATGAGCGTTACAAATATGTATCTTCCATTAAAAAGGTTTGATCTCTACTGAATTTCCTGAAGGAGCTTTTGTTGTTGATGAAGTTCATCTGAGTTTCTTTAATGTGAAATAACAATGGAGATTTCACTGCATTAACCCCTTTAATGCTTTCTAATTGGAAAGAACAGCTGATGAAGAAACCGGATAACATGTCTGTTTTTCTCTTGCTCTGCAGAGTTCTGTGATCATCCTCTTGATTACATACTGGAATTGAAGTGAAGAGCAACCTGATGTTGGTTCCATTTGTAACGAACAAGTGAAGCCAAACCCATCTCTATTTTGCTGACATCACTGCAGTATGCATGGGACATATACTAAGCTTTGAGACCAAGTTCAACCCAATTGAATGATTTCCTCTCCCAAACATCTTAAAACAATAGGATAGAAGAGACTGCAGGACCCCTTGTCTAATTTGACTTCTGGTATGGTTAAAATCACCCAATTTGGCTATTTTTATATGTAAAACTGTTAAATTAGTGTAAAAGCAATGAAAAATGTATGATCTTTCTCATCAGTTGCTCTGAAAACTGGGTTGATTGAGGTGGGATTATGAATCAAGAAGTAGAATACATTTACTGGGCTCAGGTAAACATAACAACAGCCTCATTGGGTGATCTTAACCATTCAATCCATCATAACTCGTTGAACAGAAGTTTGAGAAATGAAAAAAAGTCCATAGATTTCCTTTTTCTTTTCTAGGGAAGATTGGTTTGTGCCTAATGAGATCACTTGTGGGACCCAAGTCGCACAATCTATCACCCCTTGGTGAAGTTCTAGCGCTCAGAACGTGAATCCGTGTTTTGAGTGCGGGAACCAATCCACGGATTGGAAAATTCAATCCACAAATTGGGGTAAATGCATAGTGAATATTAAATTTGGGATATTCTTAAAACATTTGGAGGTTAGGGTTTGAATTTTTTTTTATTTTTGTTATTTTTCGGGGTTCTATGAAAATACAAAATAGATGGGTTTTTATTTTCGAAAAGAAGATTAAATTAGGTTGATAGATATCCATTTTGAACTATATCTTTGTACAAGAAGTATAGTTTGTATGTATATATATAGACACTCTGTAGACACTCTGGATCACAAGTTATTTTCAAGTTTGGTGCTCACTCCCGCTCGGTGTTCTGATGACTTGGTGTGGGATCTGTAGTATTTGTGGACTGTATGTACATCACCACACCAAAGCTGAAGGCCAAAACAAGGTAAGAGACTTTTGTAAGGGGGTACTGAACTTGATCAATGTCTTGTTATGGTTGGAATCTTTTTCAACTAAATATTTAGCCTAACTTGGTTGCTTCATTTCATTTTATTTCCAACTTGAAGATATGAAAATTGTTAAAGATTCTTAAGGTTTGAGTCATTATTACTCTTTGTCTATAGTCAATAGCCCTTATATTCACATGGCAGGTTATAAAGGCCGGCCTTAAAGAGGGTCCTCTCTTCGGTTTTGTCCATTAATGGCACTAGATACCAAATTTTTTGGAGGCAAAAAAAAAAAAAATAGTCTCATTCCATATTTTTCTCTTTGTTATGTAATTGGTTTATATATATATAACTCTAAGGCTGCGTTGGCCCGGCTTGTGCTTTTGGATAAGCACTCATTAGGTAAGTGGCTCAATGGGAGAACTTATCCACAACAACAATAGGTTGCTTACTTGAAGGAAATAGTGTTGGTAAATACATTTGTTTAAATGCTTATGAAAGTTTAGGGGTAAAATAGGTATTATAAAAATATTATTAAAGTTTAGAAATAACATTTATTTAAGTGCTTATGAAAGTTTAGGAGTAAAATAGGTATTATGAAATATTACTGAAGTTTAGAAATAGCTTCCTCGCGTGAGAAGAGAAGTTGTTCTCAGTAGGTTCTCCTTATAGATAGCCTTTCTCTACTGCTAATGGGTAAGCACTTACCTATTATGTGTTACTAAACACACTTTTAATTTTAAATAGTAAGCTATAAACTGAAATAAGTCACTAATATAAGTCAGCCAAACGCAGCCTAAGGTTCTAACCATGAGTTTTACCTTTTAAATATCAAGAAGAAAATGCCTTATCCCAACTAACTGGGTTTAACAATATCAATCCTATTATTCCACTATTCTAATTTGTCAAAAATTAATCTTTAATTAGATAGGCTTGTCAAGAGTATCCCAAAAGGTTTGTTGGGAAAGTAATAAAAGTAATATGTTGGAAAGTGAAATTTAATTTTCTTGTAAGTTGTTTCGTTGTACTAGAAAAGTTTATAGCTATGACAAAATCTTGATTTTAATATTTGGTTAATAGAAATGAATGAGAAAAGTTTTCATCTACCCATTTTACCCTTCATTGAGAAAGAAACCTTGCTAGTGAAGAGTAGCGTGGGGCTTTTTTCCTCACTTTTTTATTTTCCTTTTTTTATAAATTCCTTTCTTTTTTTCATTAGAAAATAAAAAGAGTTGTTTTGTTATAATCAAAAGAGTTTGACAGAAATATTTTTTGTGAGACCCAAACTTTCTGGATATCTAAACACATATAAAATACAAGGAAAATTGCCTTTCCTTTATATTCTCATAAGATCCATCTAAACCAAAATGGGATCATAATGTATTTATATCAATTCTGATTAATTACATCTAGTTCCTTTTTTGTCTTTCCTTTCCACACAGAGAGAGTCATCATCTTGATACCTTCCAAGGAAGAAGACTTCTTCATTGTTGATGATGAAATGTCTTCCCTCCTACCAGAGACCTTTCTCTCCAGAATTGATTGATCACCAAGAAATTGAAGAATAATTCTACAACACCCTTGTCTTGACTCATGACTAGTAGTAAAATTTATATTTTTGATTGCATAAAAAGGTAGGATTTAGAATTCTAGCATTTTGCATTAGAATAATTTGGAGAATGTAAGATAGTAATAGGAAAGGGTAATTTAAAATGCACTAGTTTATTGAGAAAGTGCAATTTGGCCATTTGATTTGATGCCTTCTAATTGTGAAATTGGAAGATGGGCTCTATGGGTTTTTGGATGGAGAAATATTTTTTAGGGTTTTCTTACATATTATCCCTCAAGGAAGGGAAAATTATAGTTTGCCTAGGTTGCTTAAAGACTAAACTAAGGCCCAGTTTGTTGTAGCTTTCTGCGGACAGGAAGTCCTTAAATCTGAAAAGGCTTCTTATCCAATGCTCGAGTGTTTGGTGATACTTTTGAAAGCTGTTTTGGATGGAATCGCTTCTTTAGGAAGTCGATTTTGATGAAAATAGCGTTTACGTAAAGTAGTTAGTCATGTTATATGAAATTTCGAGCAGAAGGCTCTTGGGGTATGCTTTCTAGACACATCGTCAAACAATGACTGATTAATTGGAGGGGTGGTCGTTGTCTCTATAAACATGACCCTTCTTCAATAGCAAGATTGGCCAGTCTGTCAGCCACCTGATTAGCTTCTCTATGTGTCTGTTGTATAATAACGTTATCAAATCGAGCACATGACGATCTAGCTTGTAAAATGAGGTCTTCAAGCATCCAAGGGGGATTGGTAGCATCCTTTCCAACAAAATTGAATAATAGAGGAGTCTCCTGAGATGGTAACGCCTTTGATTCCAAAGTGGAGAGCCATTGCAATTCCTTCCACACAGACAATTAGCTCCGCCAGAAGTGTATTGCAGTTTCTAATCTTTAAAGCAAAACCGCATAGAAAAGCACCAGAATCATCGCAGCATAGTCCACCAGCATCTGTAGCTCCTCGAACACCTTTAGTTGAGGCATCAAAGTTTAGTGACAACTATCTATCGAGCATACCATTAGAAGCATCTTTTTATATAATTTTTCTCACCAAACGTAATTTCTAACCAATAAATGATTCAAAGCCCTCTTTATCAAAACCCTTCACATCAAAGCCCTTCCCTTTGTAGAAAGCTTCCCAAACAGGCCCCTAATCAGAAAGGGTAAACTTGTTATTTACAATTGTCGGTCCATGACTCATAGTAGCATTCTCGTAATTTTGAACAAAACTAAGGGTACTCTGTTTTGCACCACAAACACTGCAAACTCCGACAAGAAAAATCGATTCTTCCGTTCTTTTCGTTCCTTCTGATCTCTGTAAAAACCCCAAATAGTCCTCAGAGTCTTCTTCGTCCGCCATTAAAGCGATTTCTCTTAAAACTTTAAACCTCAAACCCTAATTCCCAAATTACATATACGAACATCATCATCATTTTCTTCTCAAGTCTCTAAAAATCGCAGATGAATTCTATTGTAATTTGGAAGAAATGTTAGTTTGAAACACTTTACTTCGATCGTCAGTAATGCCATTTGCCAAAACCCTAACCCCAATCTAGTGATTGTTTGATCAAACTATGTCTTGGGGATTGGGATGGAAACGCTCATCTGAAGTCTTCCATCTCACGTTAAACTATAACGATGGGGAGAATCTCCAAGATCCCGCTCGTTCTTCTTCTGATTCGAAAGAGGATTTAGGGTTACGGATTGAACTGGATTGGTCTGCCGGTGAGGATGAAGATCAGGTAGCTCTGAAGCTTCAATCTCAGCTTATGGTTGCTCTTCCGCCTCCACAAGATTCTGTTATTCTAAAACTTAAGGCGGAAGAGGAGAATGTAGGTGTCGATATGAAGGTTGTGAAGCGGAGAGAGCCACTGCGAGTAGTTACAATGTCGAAGTCAGCCGGATCTGGACAGCAAAGCGATGGTATCGGAGTTCTAACGCGGTTGGTGCGATCTAATCTGGCGCCGTCGTCCGACGTTGGTGACGGATTATCTAGTTATGCAGAGCACTGGAAGAGTGTAACAGTTCTGAATCTCTGTGGTTGCAGTTTG
>JAUPMG010000013.1:4623883-4647972 GCA_031762675.1 Pachysandra terminalis | reverse complement strand
AAAATTTTGACAGCACCATTCAACTTCATCAAGCCATTGGAGAGGTAATCTAGTAAAACCAGATAGCTGAAGAACCTAAGACCAAATCCAAGCTAAAAAAATGTAGGCAAAGAAGATGTGATCAACAGATTCTTCAGCAACTTGACATAAACAGCAACAAGACTGTGAAAGTATACCCAACCTGAGTAATTTTTCTTGTGTGAGGAGTCTTTTCTTTAGTGACAACCAAGTAATGAATCTGTGCTTTGGGAAAGCATCTTTGAACCAAAGTAAAGAAGCCCAATTTACTTTCACAGTATGTGGTCTACTGACCTCCCAAGTCTCCTTGATAGTAAAATTGCCAGATTTGGAGGGCAGGCAAGTGACCTTGTCTTGAGGGATATTGTGTATTTTAACCAAATGAATCTGATCCCACAATGCCTGTAAATCTGTATTTTGTGCTGATCTCCACTGCCCAGTAGTAATTAACAGCTCCACTCTGTCAGTAAGCTTGAACCCAACTCTGTGAATTGTTCTAGGGGTGAAGTGATTAATCAGTGGACTGAGGGGGTGCGACAAGTCCCACCAAAGCTTTTGCCATCTGCAATTTTTACTCCACAAAACTGTTTAGCTTTTTCTCTAGTTTGGAGGATTTTTCTCCAATTCCAAGAACAATTGGAAGGGGGTTTTATAGCCCAAAAGTTCTTATGCTTAATGAGATGGGCATATACCCATCTCACCCATAAAGACTTCCTTCTGCTCAAGATGTGCCAAACTAACTTATAAATTGCCACCTGGTTCCAATATAGGGAATCTGAGGTTCCAAGACCACCCTCATCCTTTGAAAGGCAAATGTCACTCCAAGACACCTTACTCATTTTCTTATTGTTGTCATTCCCATCCCAAAGGAACCTGTAGCAGACTTGGTTCAAAATTTTTAGGATTCTCTTTGGGAAGATGAAGTTGGAGCACCAATGGACTTGGATGGAGAAGAGGACAATTTTTATAAGCTGTAGCCTGCCAGCATAGCTCAGATTTTTGAATTTCCAGCTCTGAGTTCTGCCCTGAATTCTTTCAAGAAGATCATTGCAGTCACTACTCTTCAGTCTGGAAGATATAAGGGGGACACCAAGATACTCGATGGGAAGGGATCCAGCTTCAATCCCCCAAAGATTTAGAATCTTGTTTTTCACAGCTGGGCATACAGCTGAAGTTTATTGATAAACCAGTAAAGTTCATGAAGGTGTCAGCAGCATTCTTGAGAAAATTAGCTGAAATCATGTCACTAGCAGCAAAGAGGAAGAGGTCATCAGCAAAGTTCAAGTGAGTGATACTGGGATTAGAGCACTTAGGGTGAAAATTGAAGCTCTGATCACCTAGTTGCCTGCCAATGCAGCATTCCAGGTATTCCATACATATAGTGAATAAGTAAAGGGAGGGGGGGTCCCCTTGTCTCAGACCTTTTTTTTTAGAAAAGAAACCATTCAACACACCATTGAACGAGATTGAGTATGAAGCAGTGCTGATTAGTTCCAGGATCCAATCCATGATTTTTTTTGGGAATTTCCAGGCTTCAAGCATCATAGCAATAGCATCCCATCTAATATTATCATAAGCTTTCCTCAGATCAATCTTGAATGCTGCCCTTGGCTTGCCCTTGTCCAAATGATAGTCATTTACTAGCTTATGAGTGAGCTGGATATTATCAGATATAAATCTGCCTGGAATGAAAGCTGTTTGGTGCTCCCCAATTAACTCCCCCAAAATAGGTTTAAGCCTATTAGCAATTAGCTTGGCAATGCATTTATAAATTGTGTTTACACACGAAATTGGTCTGTAGTCCTCCACCACAGTGGGATTGGGACCCTTTGGTACCAAGGAGATGGCTGTGTGATTGACCTACTTGAGTAGTTTTCCACCTCTAAAAAAATCCCTTATTGCACAACAGAAGTCTTGACCAGATATAGCCCAAGTAGTCTTGAAAAATCTTGAATTGTATCCATTAGGGCCTGCGGCCTTGTCATCCTTCATGCTGAAGAGGCAAGCTTTAATTTCATCATGAGTGAATTCTTGAATCGGGATAGTAACTTGATTATCAGCAAGGGATCTGTTCACATTTGGGATAATAGGTGGAGTGTGCCTGGGGGGATGTGGTGTTCCAAGTTGATTCATATGATAATCCACAAATTTGCTAGCTATAGTTCCTTGGTCAAGAGTACACCTCTCAATTTCATCTCTCAGAGGAATTATTATATCAATGGTACAATAATACATTTAGAGAACTAGAAAATTCTTTCATAATAATAATGTTCTATAATTGAATCTGAATAGTTAAAATATTACACTATCCCCTAGACCTAAACCTTTAGGAAAAATGTTTACCCAATCCATGCGCTCTCTCTCACAATCAGACTTCAATGTGTACTTGAAAAACACTGTGTTTGTGGTGTATGAGCTAAATAAAGCTTGTGATTTATACCCGCAATGCAAGAGAATTTAAATAATAAGCACATTCAGGCCATACTTCCAAATCACAATATAAATAACTTGAATATAATAACTATAAAATATACATAATAATATCAATCAACATAGCAACAACATTAATATTCAACAATCACTAATCATTAAGGCATACTCTCAATCAAATCTCTCTCGTACTATGTGAATGCATGCAAGTCCTCTCATTTAATAATCAAATATGTATGAGATAAGAATACAATAGACCCACACACACACAACACCCTATTTGCATATATGCAATCAATGTGAATGCCATGCATAAACTCGTGCTCTTATACAATTCCATTCAGTATAAGTTATATGTACAAGTACAACAATATGCATATTCATTTAATATAACGAATAGCATAAATACTGACATGTAATTCACATTACACACACAAACATATGCAAACTCTGACACACAGACTGACAGATTGGCCAAACAATAATGACGATATTCATGCTGCAATCATAGATATCTTTGTGAAGTTCATGCTAATCCACCATCAGTTCTCAGGATCAGTCATAGAGTATTCTTGTTGGATCACACAAAAAATCCTTCTATCTTACGAGATCGAACTTTCAGGCATTCTACGTGTACATCATAGCTCTAGGGGCTCACGACCCATGAGACACAATTGCCCAACCAATATTTCTGATTAGGAACCCATTCATGCCATCACACAAAACCTCCCATATAAAACATCACCAGATACGAACGTCCATAGAAATATTGTACAAGATACATGCCCCACCTCCATGCCCGGAACACACAACATCAGTACACACAGGCATTTGTATCTAAAGATTTCCACCTAGGATATCATATCCCCTCACGACCCACCTTTGGTATCCGGAAAACAGCATCAGTACACAGAGGTATTTGTATCTAACGATTTCCACCTTGGATATCGTATCCCCTCATGACCCACCTTTGGTATCCGGAATACAACATCAGTACGCACAGGTGCTTGTATCTAGCGATTTCCACCTAGGATATCGTATCCCCTTGGTCAACTTTGGTATCTGGAACACATAGCATCGGATCCCCAAAGCATGTGCCCGCTCATGTAATTCATGACCCTATACCTTGGTATCCAGAACGCAGCATCAGATCCCCAAAGTGCGTGCCCATAATCAAGATGGGATGTAAGTCGGGGTTGGGATCACAAAATCCAAATTGTATATGCATCATATGCTAATTAAATACAACTCAATCTAGACCCATGGAAATCTAGACTTATGGCAAGTCTTTATAGGCATTTAAGCATATAAATGAATAAAAGCATAGATATATGGATTCAAATACATATATAATTTATTTATACTTCATATAGTTCTATTATTCATAATAAAATTTTTATAGGTTTGTTAAAAATTCCAAAATAACCAATATAAAATAGAATATTAAATTTATTAGAAATTTACTTGTTCTCGGCTAGTCGAGGGCCAACCAATGACTCATGAAGCTTCATTTGCGAGGTGCCGGTAAACCGAACATGTCGTTGGCGAAGGTTACAACAAGTGAATTTCTGACAGTTTCGTCGGTGGGGCCTGGTCGACGGATCGATGGCTCATTAACGACTTGGGAACTTTACTTTTTCACATAAAACTCATTCAATTCAAGTCCATTACATACTAAATTAGTCCACACACAGGTGTATGAGAGCAATATGAGTAAAACTTACTAAGTTTTCCATCAAAAACTTGAAGACATACATTACTAAGATGGAATCATTAGCAGAAAGCCTACACATGCCATAATCAATACCCTAGTCGTGATATTCTAAGATAATTAAATTCCTTTCATTATAAACAGGTTAGAGATCGCTAGATCGATGATACAAACATGCTCAAATCATTATATATTAAGAAAATCTTATCTGGCATCACATAGCCATTAAATCTCATCCTTAAAACCCTAAATCATGATCATAAAAGCTCTAACTCCAAAAAATTTCATTGAAACATCAAGGATCAATTAAGACCTCAATTCATATGATATATAAACCCCAAACATCATGTAATAATACCTTCATAGACGATCTAACCGGGTTTTAATAGGGAACCACAAGATTCATGTGATTTTCATCCAAATAATTCCACATTGAATATACACGCACATCTATGTTGCAGAATAACCATTGATCATTATCTTAAGCCTTCAAAACTTGTTGATTCTCCTCCCTTCCATGGCTTGCACGAAATTATCAACCTCTCTAGTGTTTCTAAAAGATTCTCTATTTAATTAAAGTCCTTATACGATAGTAGGACTCCTAGTTTGACTTAGTCAACTATTTTAGACTACTTAGCTAGGTTTGTTCCAAGTCATTTACTCATTAATTAAAAGAGTTATAATCATTTGTATCTCTCAAAGCTTTTAACCAATAGATTTACCATTAAAAGTCATTAATTCTCATCCAATTCAAACTAATTGGCTAGTCCTTAAATAGCTGGACTTTCTACACTTAAGCAAAAATCAGGCTGGATGTTATGTCTAGTATATTCTCTAATAGTTCTAAACTATTATAGATGATAGATATGAGGTTCTAATCGTTAAGACTAACGAAACATTACTATTTTACCCCTATTAGGTTATTGGAAAATTCTGGGTTACTACATTGGGTCACCTCTAGATAATTCCTTCTCAAGATATTTGGTTGTGCATGTTAACCATATCGTCATCCATATCAATCGTACAAGCTAGAGTTCCAATCCACAAAATTCATATCCTCCTCGATTACAGCAGTAACCACATGTTATCACTATTATGAACTAAAGAATAATCATAATTTCATCATCCGCAATGTTGTTTTTAATGAAAATCACTTCCCATTTATAGGTGATGCACAAAATAGAGCACCAACCTCCACCCTTACCAACTCACTCACCATTGTCGCCACTGCCAGTCTTGTCAGTGGCTTGCTTGCCAATCATTGCCTCACCGTCCTTCTTCGACGTGCCCATAATACCTGCTTCATCTTCTACTCTATCAGATGCTCAACCAACATCTTTAGAGGACGGGATCATTGCCATCTAGTTCCTCACATAGTGCTCCATCGTCCAACCGGTGACACACACTCACCACATGGTTACCCACACTCAAGATGGCATGATGAAGCCCAAAATTCTCAATGTAGCTACTCGATACCCATTCTGCAATGCTATATCATCACCTCAGCCAATGATAGCGTACCCACTTTGTTTACCGAGGTTGCCAAACACCCTCATTGGAGTGCAGCCATAACAGATGAATTTCATGCTCTCCTAAAAAAAGGAACATGAAATCTTCAACCTTCACCCCCCAACGCCAATATCAATGGATGTAAATGGATATTTCGGATTAAACGTCATGCAGATGGATCCATTGAACGTTAAAAAACATGATTGGTTTCCAAGGGCTTTAATCAACAAGATGAGGTTGACTACAATGAAATGTTTAGCTCCATGGTTATACCAATCACACTTCAAGCCATTCTATGCCTCGCTACCGTCCTTGGGTGGTCCATCCATCAACTTGATATTAATATTGCATTCCTCCATGGTACACTTAATGAAGAAGTATATATGAAACAACCGCCCGTTTTGATGATTCTCATATCCCACTCATGTTTACCAGCTTTGGAAATCTCTATATAAGTTAAAACAAGCCCCACAATCCTGGTTTGCCCACTTGAGTTCTTTTCTCATCTCTAAAGGATTCATTGCATCCAAGACAATCACATCATTAGTTATGAACTTCTCATTGGATGTAGTAACATTTGTTTTAATATATGTTGATGACCTTATCATTACAGGGTCCTCTCCATCAGCATTCACCAATCTTATCTCTTTCATTGACCAAGAATATGCTACAAAAGACTTGATTTGATTGAACATATTCCTTGGAATTGAAGTTCTTCATTCTCAACATGGTATTTACCTCACTCAAAGACAATGCGTTGATGACCTTCTTAAATGTTGTTCTATGGATGGGTCTAAACCATTGGGTAGTCCACTTTCACCCAGCTGAAAGATACACAAATTGGATGGTGAGTTATTCTTGGATGCCACATTGTACAAAAGCATTTTTGGGGAACTTTAATATGTCACCATCACTCGACCAGACAAAGCATTTTCTATTAATCGAGTGTGTCAATACACGCATTAGAATACTGTGCCCTTGATGATGCAACAACCAAAACCACCAGGATACATTCCTTTTTCTTCAAGCTTCATCTTCCCCAACTAAAGTGCCATATCTATTGGTGTGACAATATTGGTGCTACATATTTAACTGCCAGTCTGATTTTTCACAATCATATGAAGAACATCGAAATCGCCTTAAATTTTGTACCTGATAAAGTTGCGAACCGTGCACTTGAAGTTTTGTACATATCCACAAAGGATCAAATAGCAGACATTTTTACTAAGCTGCTCTGCATTGATTACTTTTCTCATAAACAAGCTCAATCTTCACCCAGTGATGCTTAGCTTGCGGGGGCAAACTAGAGTCAACAATTAGTTGGACTCTCATCATAATTAGCTGGTGTCACGCCGCAAAATTCGTGGCGTGGATCTCTACGATCTCGCACGAATCTCAAGGTGCGATCGCATGAACCCAAGACATGGATTCGGATGATGGAACCCGATGAGCAAACCAATTGAATAATAAATCTAAATAACAGAGTATAATGCGAAAGTTCATAACTATTGAATCATGAAGATATTACATCATTTCCAAAATCCCATAACCAAAAGGACAAACAAAAGTTCAACTAAATTATTACAATCATTCAAATAACTAAGTTAAATGAACACCCATGGTTCCAATTAAAACTGAACATAAAAATTTAAAACTAGTACACAATCCTTCACTTCATCCCAATCTTCTTAACCTGTAAACATACAGTGCATAAATGTGTGAGCTATGAGGCTCAATAAGTACAACATATCTCATATGTGGATAATCATAAGAACTAGTGCTCATTTCAATCTGTCAATGTATAAGGAAAACAGAATTAAAAACAAGAAGTAAAATGCAATGTAAGATGAGTGAATGATATGATGGTTAGTGCAACACTCAAATGAACGTGATGACATAATACAAGTAACACAAGGTATGAAATCCAATATCACATGCATGGTTTGTAACTTGCTTTCATGTAAAGTTTTGCCTCACAAGTAACCTCCTCTTTTCCATTTTGGGGAATTTATATCCCAAGGAGTGACCAGATGTCGCGTCCTAAAATTTCGATCACATCAATAAGCGTGTAATCACAAATCTTGAGGGCATAACCTCCAGATCCAACCCTAGGAGGCCGCTAAGCTACTAATTTTGTAACGAACCAAATCTAGAGATCTCATTGGAATCCCCAAATCTAGTTGCAACTCTCACCCCATAACCATATGGGAGTGGATAAACAGTATGCAACCAAAATCATTACATTTAAGAAGGATATTATATAAGATTAAGTGTAAAAAAGAAGTGTTATAAAAATAATATCCATCCCATAACATTCTTCAAACAGAAAACAATGGAAAATAAAATAAAACTTGGCTCATGCTTTAAATCAAATCCCTATTCACTAACCTAAGTATTGAATTTACATTGAATAAAACCTTACTACAAGATATAGTAAAATCATCGAATAAAACTCTAATTATAGTTAAAATCTTCATAGCATCCTTGTTTTCCACTTTGGTCCTCATGATCCATGTGTCCATCTGTCACGACCCAAACCGGAAATCCTCATTGGAGGTTCAGAATTTGGATTTGCGACCTTCACCCCAATAAACCTGGGAGTGGCAAGGCGATATCTAGCCAAGTCGGGCTAAATATTTAATGGATATTAAATAAGATACAAATGATGAGAGAATTAAAGTTCTTAAATAATATCCAATGTGATTATTCATTATATAATCAGTGGAAATTACACTAGTCTAGTATTTTCAAATAAATTCCTACTATTAGTATAAGTAGAAACCTAACTAGATATATTAAAGACGACTAACGCCTATAGTAGATAAAATTTCAGAGTAGCAAGATTATATATTGAAAATTCATCAAAGGAAAATTACAAGGCAAAACTTACATTTAAATCCATACGATAACATTTGAAAAAAACAGATATGCTACAATCCATAAGTGGATGAATTCTAAAAAAACGTTTGTACAATGGAAATCTAGATTAAAAACCGTTACTAATTATGACATTACATCAATAAGTAAGAATCAGAGTCGCGTCTTCATCCAAGAATTCATCTCGATCTTCTTGTAACATACCTGAAATGGTGGTCGCTATAAAGCGTGAGCTACACTAGCTAGTAAGAAAGATGCTTTCAGGAATATATAAGATTAGGCTAGAGAATATGCAATTCTCAATACTTAGTGTTAGACAAAAAGTCATAAGATGATCAAAAGTACACTCTAAATAGAACGACCATGCAAAACACATATTTTCTAGTTATACATTTTGTTTTTTGTTTATTATTTAAAGTGAAAATGCATATCATGAGAGAAATTGGACTTCAAATTGTGGATAAATAATATGTTATCCCTAGTTTGGTAGTTGAAGATGAAAGATATCACAGCTCACAAATTAATAATAATATATTATTATTATTATTATGTGAAAGGTCAATACAACCACATGGATGATGAGTCATTCCTGGACCCAACGGTGGGTAGGCTATCCACATTATTCAAAACATGCATGAACTTGTATAGCTTGTCCATATCGTTGGTTGGGTTGAAGGCAAATTTTTAAGTCTTGGGATTAAGGATCGGACCCGTTATGGTCAATTCCAATATGGAACGACAATACCAGTTGATTTTGGCCGCTCCAGATCCAGTACAAAAATTGGATCGCCCATTAAAAAATAAAATTGGATCAGTCAGATCAATCGCCGGACAGGCGGTTATCGGTGAATGGTGGTACCAGACCAGGCAAAGGCGATATCTGTTAGACCGTTCCATTTATAAATTAAAAAAAAAACATTGGATCGGTTGGACAGGTTGTACTAGTCAATGGATCAGTTGTACCGATCGATCCGTACCGGTATCGGTTGGACCGTTCCTATCCAAAGCCTCACGATACAATAGTTGTACCATGGCTTGGGATAGAAACGGTCCTGACCGATCCCAATATAGACCGGCCGGTACGGATTTGGATCAATCCGATCCTTGAAACAATGGTTCAAGGATGACTCCATAGTTTCACTAGAGACAATTTCGTTTTCTATTTTACCTTATTTTCCTTTTTTTCTTAATTTCTTTATTTGTTGTTAGGGAGGTTTAATGATTTTTGTTTTCAATTGTATCCTTGATTTTGATATTTGCAAACATTTGTAGATATAATTTTAATTTTTAGATTTATATAAATATAATTATATTTTATGTTTGTTTTGTAATCACAATCCTCACATGAAAATGTCCAAATTCATTAATTATGTAAATGACAAAAGTACCATCATAAAACTTAACTAAAATAGGAGGAAAAAAACTTAAAACTCTTACTTTCAAAACTGGTACATAAGAAACTGATGTAACCATAATAAGGAAAAAAAAAAAAAACTGATGCAAACTCAAGATATGTAATCGAAACTGCAATGGATTTCATATCTATTGCAATATTTAAAGCATGTATGTTGCTTTTGTATTAGCAATGATAATTAATAATAATAATCCCAAATTAAAGATGCAATTTCAGTTTTCTTGTCTATAACTAATTTGTACTCCGCATACTAAGTTTGCTTCAAACAAGATTGTCAGGTGACAAAAAAGGCTTTTCATCCATAACTTTAAGGGTTAATTTCACTTACACTTACTCACATTTTTAAGAATTACAGATATATTATTCTCTATGGTTTTTAATATTTCACTTACACCCCTGACCAAGATTGCCAAGTGACAAAAAAAACTATTCCATTCCATAATTTCAGTTAATTCCACTTACATTCTTTTATATTTTTGATAATAATAAATACACCTTTTGTAATTTTTAATATTTCACTTACCTTATTCGTTAACTTAACGTGAAATATAAAAAAAATGAAAGAGGTGTGTCTGCAATTGCTAGAAATGTGAAGGGGTGTAAGTGTATTTAACCCTAACTTTAATAAAAATGGTTAATATTAAGCAAAGATTGGGCAACGGAGACTTTTAAACAAGAAGGGTTAGTTTAGTCAAATTAAAGAAATAGGTTATTTCCTTTAATTCAGCGATTGATAGAAGAGAGAGGAAGAGAGACGTTCCCGAGAGACGTTCCCGAACAGAAAAGAAGACGAAGGACAGAGATCAAAGGTGAGAGAACATCTCAATTTTTTTTTTTTTTTTTTTTTCAAATTACTGTATCCCACTTTTATACTCAGAAAATTTCAATTATTCTTCCAATTCGATTTTTTTGTTTTTGTTTTTGTTTTGGGGTTCATTTTTTCAGTGGAAATCTGTGAATGGGTTCGCTCAGAGTTCCAGAGGTAGTTCCTTCTCCGACCCAAGACAGTGAGAAACTAAAAAAAGCTTTCCAAGGTCTTTCTTTCTCTTTTCTTATCTCATTTATCTTCTTTCTTTTTTCCCTTTTTATTTTTATTCTGGGGAGTCTCGGATTTTTCTTTTCTGATCAGTTAGAGAGAAATGAAACAATGATGGTACGGTGTTGTGTCATTGTAGGATGGGGAACTGACGAGAAGGCGATCATATGGGTACTGGGTCACAGGAATGCAAGTCAAAGGAGGAAGATCAGAGACACTTATCAACAGCTTTACAATGAATCCCTCATTGATCGACTCGATTCCGAGCTCTCCGGTGATTTTGGGGTATTTATCATTCTACTTTCCAACGAGTTAATTATTTTTTCCCTCATTTTCGAGATATGTTCTGTTTCTCTATTTCTTTTTTTACTTTAGAATTATTTTTTATTACAATGTAAACGTGACTATAGTGTGTGCTTTTATCTATTTTTTTCTTTCATTTATTCTATAATGATCACATTATTTTCTTTCTTAAATATCTTAGGTTGGGTTCAATCCGTTTAGTACTTGTTAATAAACGGGTTGAATCAGCCTAACGTGTTTAATTTTAATTAATTAGTTAATTTATTTGAATTTGAATTTTAAATTTATATGAAATATAATCACATTTAATAAATTAAATATAAATTTTAATAGATATTATAAAAATAATTATTGAACATTATTTTTTTTCAAAAAATAAAAAATAGGTATTTTTAACTTATGAGTAAGTTTAAAAAAACCTATAAATAATAAAATAATTTTCAAAAATAATTATAAATCTATTAAAAGACTACTTAAACAGGGGTTGGATTGGGTTAATCTGTTTTCAAGCGGGTTCGTAAACCCTAAACCTAAAGTTTAATTTAACATAAATTACTCATATCAACTTCATTGATTGACTCATAATCATAAAATGAAGGATACTTAGAAGGTTTAGTTCAATAAAAATAATAAAAATAATTTTTATATAATGATAATTAATATTTCAAATTTATCTATGTGATTGATTTCAGTATCTAAATGATAAAGCTTCTTTGAGATACCTAGAAGTTTTAGTGCAATAAAAATATTTAAATAATTTTTATATAATTATAATTAATATTTTAAATTTATTTATGTGATTGATTTAATTGTCTAAATGGTGAAGCTTCTGTGAGAAATGTCTATTGCTTGACTTGGCTTACCATAGTACTAATTTTACATTTCAAGTTTTTTCTTATGGAGTTCTAAATGTGGAGCTCAATCCCAAAATTTTTTTATCACAAACCCATGCGTTGCACAGCACATCCCTCTCAAATGGCAAATTTAGAGAGTCAGAGTCTTTGTAACTACTTCCTCGGCTTTTAGGATCTGTATTTATCTTTTTGAGAGAGAGAGATAGAGAATTGAAGATTAATTTATGATACACTAATACAGGTCCAAGGGTCAGGTGTGTACTCTTTTATATTGTCTATGAAACAGGCTGAAGCCTATAATGATCCTATAAAATGAAACCCAAACTAAGGTTGCGTTTGCTGTCCATTGATTGGATGGTCCTGGAATTGCCACGACTGGATCCGTTGGTTTTGACAGGATCCTATTGTCCTGTTTATGATACACTAATACAGGTCCAAGGGTCAGGTGTATACTCTTTTATACTATCTATGAAACGGGGCTGAAGCCTATAATGATCCTATAAAATGAAACCCAAATTAAGGTTGCGTTTGGTGTTGTTTAATTAAGTACTTAGTTTTACTTATAATTTAAGTCAGAGATTCGTTTGACACTAAACCAGTAAATTCTTATTCATAAGCAATAAAGGTAGATTGCCCTAAATAGAAAGTTGTTTTCTATGCTGTAGTGAATTTTTAAAATTACATATATTAGTAAAGTCTTTTCCTCATTACTAAAACTTTGAAAATAATGTTTTTACCCTCATATTATTTTATATTTTTCAAAAAACATTTTTCAGAATAAGTAAACTTGCTGATAAAGTGTTCCCATTGAGTCACTTAATCCAAAAGTACCTACCCAAAAGTAAAAAAATGGCCAAAAGCAAGCCTAGGCCTCGCATTATGTAGCTAGCCCAAACTGCCTGGGTCCAAGCCCAACAACAGAACTGAATTGGCATTATGTTGCTAGTAAGCCCAAATTGCCTGGGTCCAAGCCCAACAACAGAACTGAATTGGACCAGGGGTGGCAACGGGCTAGGTTAGGCCACACCATAATCTAAAAATAAGAACAATTTTGTTGGAGTGAGTTCGAATTGGCTTGAGTTTTGAGCTTAATAATGTTTGCCCAAGCCCACCAATGGTATCATTTGCCAAGCCCAAGCTCGTCCATATTTGTTCAAAAGGGACAAAAATAGTAATACTTTGTTGGCAAAATGTGGAATTCTTACCACTAAGCTACAGCCATATGATAAGCTTAAATAAAAATTATATATTATTCAGTAATCTTTGGTCAGACCGGATTAGGCTAATCTAGTATAAATCTAAATCTGACCCGAAAAAGTAATCGGGTCTTAAATTTCATCCCAGCCCGATCCTATAGACTACTAACCCTTGTCCAAACCCACCCAATTATAAAGCCGGGCTGATTGGATCGGTCTGGTTACCCGGCCCATTGCCACCCCTAAACTGGACTAGTTTTGTTTGAGCCCACAAACACGTATACTGTGAATATATATCATAACATTCAAGCTTCTGATGAGAACAGAAAGCGGTGATCTCGTGGACAGTGGATCCTCCCGAAAGAGATGCAAAACTTGCCAAGGAAGCTTTGAAGGAGAAAACGAAGGATGTCGATCACCTCAACGTGATTATAGAGATAGCGTGCGCTTCGTCACCGCACCATCTGATGGCAGTAAGACGGGCCTACTGTTCTCTCTTTGACTGCTCCCTCGAAGAGGATATCGCTTCCAACGTGAACTCACCTCTTAGCAAGGTAAACCGTGCTCACCCAGTTGTATTAACCTGGTCAGCTCAGTTTGGTTTATTGTGATGTCGGAAGTAGTGAGTCAATTCACTGAGTTGACTCAGCTTCCTAAATTGACTCATTATCTGGGCATTGTGCAGCTTCTAGTGAGCTTAGTGAGCTCCTATAGGTATGACAGAGAGGCGGTGGATGCGAACTTCGCGCAATCAGAGGCAGCTAAGCTTTATAATGCCATAGAACAGAAACAGTTGGATCAGGATGATCTAATATGGATACTTAGCACGAGAAGTGTGTTTCAGCTCAGAGCAACATTTGAATGTTACAGAAAGAAATATGGAAATCCCATTGACCAGGTACAGGCTCTAGAGAAAATCAATTAGGATATGTTTGGTTAGTCAGAACAGAAAGTAAAAAGCACTTTCTTTTCCTACTATTATTTTCCTTTTATTTTAAAGGGAAACGTTTGAAGGACTTTTGACTGAAAATGAGACTCTTATTTGAAAACATATGGGCCCACATTTTTCGATGACACATTATATTAAAAGAATTTATTTTTCCTTTTCCTAAAAATTCTGTCTAGCCAAACATAGCCTCGGTGAACTTCTTTTTTTTTTTTTTTCTTTTTCTTTGTTTTTTATTTCTGATGACGTAGAACCCCTAGGCCATAGGCCATATAGTGGAAACGGGTAAATCTTGGATACATGACTGTGGCTATATATCAGGTAAGCCCTATGATTCGAACCTCGAACCTCTAATTCCTAAGTTTGAGAGCCTTCCCAGTTGAGCTGACCCGTGTGAGTTAACTTTCAATTCATGTCATACCATGGCTAACTGATGAAATTCGTTGGACAGGATATTAAGAGCTGCGGCAATGGCGATTTAGAGTGTATTCTGAAAGTGGTGGTTTGGTGCATTGAAGCCCCAGAGAAACACTTTGCAGAGGTGACTTAGAATTTTTAATTTTTTTGGCACAAATTATATGTACGGCTTCTTAGTATCTGTTTATTCAAGGTTTAAAGTTTCGGGATAGGACCGACCGATCCGGGTCCAGACTGGCGATACCGGCCGGTCCAAATCCGGTACAAAAATGGATCGCACAGTTTTTTATAAAAAGATATGTTTTTTGGATCGGCCAGACCATTTGGTTCAGGACTGGTCCAGATTGATACAGTCTGGACTGTTCAATTTATAAATTAAAAAAAATAACAAATCGGTTGGACCGGTCACTGGATCAGTTGTATTGGTTGGTCCATACCTCAGTTAGACCAGTCTGATCCAAAGCTTCACGATGCAGCTATTGTGTCGTGGCTTGGGACCGGACCAGTTTTGGCCGATCCCGGTACGGACCATCCGGTACAGACAGGATCGGTCCGATCCTTGAAACCTTGGTTTATTGGAAGTGGCTGCTCATACTAATTAATGTTCTTTGTTGCTTAAAATTTTACTAAGGTTGTGAGAGCTTCAATGATGGGACTTGGAACAGATGAAGATTCACTAACCAGAGTTATTGTGTCTCGCTCTGAAATCGATATGATGAAGATAAGAGGAGAGTATTACAACATTAACAACACTAGCCTTGACAATGCAGTAATCGATGACACATCTGAAGACTTCAAGGATTTCTTGATGACCTTGCTTGGAGCAAGACTCTGATACTCTCTCGTCTCTACCTTGTTCAATCTCAGTGTTGTCTCAGTATGTCTTTTATAATGTTTTTTTTTTTGAAGGTTCTGGTAATGCTAAGATTGTTCTATCACTTTCAGTGGTCCCTTATAATTTGAATGTAATTGGTGCTTCCCCGTTTGTAAAACCAATCTTGCATTTGATTGCAAGGTTTCAAGGATCAGACCGATCCGGTTTGCACCGGCCGGTCAGTATAGGATTGGTCCAGTCCCAAGCAACAATACAACTGTTGTATCGTGATGCTTTGGACCGGACCGGTACAATCGTTACCGGTATGGACCGGTTTGGTGATCGGTTCACTGATACAATTGGTCCATTTTTTTTTAATTATAAATTGGACGGTCCAGACAGGTATTAGTCTGGATCAGTCCGGTCTGTACGTCTGGTCCAAAAATGTTTTAATTTAAACAAAAAAAATGGCAATACAAATTTTGTATTGGATCTGGATTGGACGGTTTTGCCGGTCCAGATTGGGCGGGACCGGTCCGATCCTCAATCCTGAGACTTTAAACCTTGTTTGATTGCGCATTGTTGCTTGTACATAAGGTCCATCAAATTTAGTTTATAACAGCTAAAATTTTCTTTTTGAAATATCTGTTAGCTTGAAATTTGTGACCCAACCTGTTAAACCGCTCACATTTAAATTGGTTCGGGTTGAATTTTTCAAACTAATGGGTTGGTTGATCTCAACTCTTAAATAAATGGGTTGGTTTCAGGTTGGCCTTCTTGACCTGTTGGGTTATTATGTGTGCGCAAGGCTGTAAACAAGTTGAGTCGGGCTTTACCCAACTCTGTTCTAGCTCGTAAACTTTGAGCAAGACTTAAGCTCGTTAAAATATTTTTGGGTTCAGGTTCGGCTTGCAAAAGTTCGATTTGCAAAAAAGTCAGCTCATAAAAGGCTATACTCGTGAGAATGTTTAACTGACTATAGATGCGTTAATATTATTGTTGATGATTATTATTATATATAATATAACATGTATGTTTAATATTAATATATAATATAAGATAAAAGGAATATGGGTGTACAATCTCATATCCAAACCGAGCAGAGCCTTCTCCAACTCTTCTTGGCAATGACCATTGATTGGCCAGATGATAACTTCTTTCTTTATGGAGTTCTGGCCGAATTAGAAGATTGGTTACCCAAAAGTGGTCTTCCGGTCAACGGTGATGCTTTTGAATCGGTCGGTAAATGCAATGAGTGTCACGTCCTGAATCCCGATGCCCAAATCCCTATGTGGGTAGCACGGATCACCAACAATTACGAGAGTGCTAAAAACTCAAGTAACGAAATTAGAATGCGGAAACAATAATCTGTACATAAATTCAAATACGGCTTCAGAAGAGCCTATAACTCAATAAACAATTAAACCAATACTGAAACCGATCAAATCCTATTACATCAATTCTAATCCAAAATTAAAAAAATAAATAAATCTGCAATCCAAGTCCACCTCTCACGTCACCTCAGCCTGCAACATGAGTAAGTTGCGTGAGCTTGGAATGTTCAGTAAGAACCAACTCTGTCATCCGTCCTCATGGAATAACACAAGACTAACACCCAATTCCAATCCAATAACAATATCATAAATCAGCGAATTCATGTTATCCAAATCAACAGTATAATCGCACATTCATGTACATATATGCATACCAAGAAAACAGTAAACTAAACATATATCAGTGTCATGCAAGAAGCAATGCTCAAGGATGCTCAAGTCAAAATGATACAACACACAAGTTATGCATGCAAGTCTAATGCATGTTCCTAGTTACATGTACAAGTCTAATGCATGTTCCTAGCCGGTGATCAACTGGTGACAAGTATCCCATACTTGATGCTGCTAGCATATGTAGATCACATCATAATCGCCATCAATATCTCAACTCAACTCCCACGTGTACAGCGTGGTTTTGTAGGACTTTCAACCTACCCTGGCTCAATTCCCGTAGCTGTTTATAACCTCTTTAGGAATTGTACACCCAAGGGCGGCTACCCATAACCTTTTAGGGAATTAAATACCCAAGGATAGTTGACCATAACCTTTTAGGGAATTGAATACCCAAGGATAGTTTACCATACATTTTTAGGGAATTAACACCCAAGGTCAGTTAACCATAATCCAAGAGACCATATGTCTCCTCTGTTGCTGTCCGGTTGGCCGGACTGGTCATCAAAGAACCAGTAGAATTACCAGTGATAACATCCTTTGGAAGCTACCCGTGAGCCCATACACACGAGTAATCCTTGGGATACCATCACAGGAATCCTCTCCACAATCAATTGGATTACTGGTGATAATACCCTTCAGAAGCTGCCCGTGCACCCATACACGCGAACAATCTGCCGGATACCATCACGAGCATCCTCACTAATTATCAATGCATTTATCGTTATGCAACATAGCATAACAATAAATGATAACTCAATCATTCCATTATAATTTGGATTCCATAAATAGTTTCCAAACCGGAGACTTATCTAAGGAGTGTATTTAGTAGGTTAGCACGTGCCATTTGCATAATTAAGCCTAAACTAATACTAACATCCGAACCCTTAAATTCTCAAAAGAATAGTCACATAGAACAGTCAGTCTGTCCAAAATCAACTCCATAGATAGGCCTGTTGGTGTACTGACGCCTACCGATAAACTCAAATCCCAAATCTCATATATATATATATATATATACCGTCGGTAGGCCCGTCGGTGTACCGACACCTACCGACCAACTCAATTTCATGAATTTCATCTACTGTCGGTAGGTCAGTCGGTGTACCGACGCCTACCAACCAAATGGTCTAATCCTCCTTCGGTAGGTCCGTTGGTGTGCTGACACCTACTGAAGAACTATAAATGTCTACTGTCGGTAGGCTTGTCGGTGTACTGATGCCTACTGACCAACCCAATTGGTCTATTGTCGGTAGGCCCGTCGGTGTACCGATGCCTACTGACCAACTCAATTCCACTATACAAAGGTCCATGTCTACTTTGTTGCGCTCGATCCTAGAATGTTGCGCTCGATCTCAATGCGCTTGATCGCATGATGTTACGTTCGATCTCAATGCGCTCGATCGCATGATGTTGCGCTCGATCTGAATGAGCTCGATCGCATGAGGTGCGCTCGATCCCAAAGAGCTTGATCGCATGAGGTTGCGCTCAATCCCAATGCTGACAAGTATGTCAATTTAGGTTACTGTCGGCGGGTCGATCGGTGAACCGACAACCCACCGATGATGCCAAACTTCATTCTAAGTCTTTGTTTTCTGGGTTTATTTAATCACCAATATTCTCACAGAAACTCTAATAGGATTTCTAAGTTTAATTCCTATCTAATCAATCATCACTAACCATATGGAAAACATTATAAAACAAATTACAAGTTGATACAACCTATCATATATTTCTGGTATAAATTCAAGAAACAAAATCTGATTGTGAGAATTAAAAATTCTAGATATAGAACACTAAATCCAAAATGGGTAAAACATGGAAATACTTAGCTTATCATATACTAACACACGTGGAGAATAATTTCTCCTAGATAAATTTGTAACCTTCGAAAATGCAAGGATCGATCATGATAACCCAGAATTCATGTTTCAACCACAAAATCAATTATAGTATCATCCAAAATAACAAAGATTCAATCCGGATACGCTACCTACAATCATGCATTCAAACAAAACTAGGTCTACATGTTATTCAAATCGAATTATACAAAGTAAATAAATTACCATGATCTAATGATTTGAGCTACTAATCCTCAGACTCCCTTCTCATTCCTCTCTTCCTTCTCTACCAGTAATGGACAGCTAAGGTTGATGTTCTCTCTCTCTCCCTTCTTCTTCACTGAAATAAGCTAGTTTCAGACTTCTCTCAAGTTCTCACACTATCAGTCTCTTCTCTTCTCTCAAGGATCTTAGATTTCTCTTCTTAGCTTACAAACATAAGAGTTGGTTTCAAATGTGAGAATCACCGTGAATGGGTTAGAGAAATAGGGAGGCCTCTCCCTAATTTCTCTCCCATCAACACCATGTCCATGGACACGTCCAAGGACACGTCCATGAGACCAATTCAACACACACTCTGTGCGTTGGACACAGAGAGATAAAATCTCCCACAACAACTTAAACCCATAAGTTTTATTAAATACATTAAGACCCCTATTTCATAATCTTATTAAAATTCCACCCTATGGTCCAATTAGGTTATTAATCCACGTAAATAATTACAGTAAAATTACCAGTTAATCCTTGTAACACCCATATTGATTCACCCTCATTAATCATATTTTTTAATTAATCTCTAATTAATTAATATGTTTTATTTACATGTTAGGGTCACTACAATGAGCTGTGGACCTCCAACCATCTCAGTAGAAACCTCTACTTTGGTGGTTCGATCGTAGGCCCAAAAGGTAATCAGAAATGTGGTACGGAGGTATATCTGCTGGTCATGTTAACTAGACAATTTAGCATGACCCAGGGAGTCCCTTTACCAGCCATTTTCACCTTCAACATCCCACCATACCAGAGGGTGGTGATTCATTCAATTGATATTTTGGAAAGTGTCGATCATTATTTAGAGGATGGAGCGAAGAGGTTCAACATGCCTCCCATGCCTAGCCAACCTAACTGTTTGCCGACATTTAGGAAATGGTGGGCTAATTACATTACCAAATTTATTGTGGCTAGCACCAGCCATCATTGGATCTTACATGATGATTGTAATATTCATGCTAGTATATGAAATGTAGTATGATGACATGATTAATACACTTATGACCGTGGTAGTATATGTTGGGTGAAATGCATGAAATGAACTGTATTGATTTACATGCATAAAAGTAGATATTGTAGTCTCGTAGGATTTCTCTACTAGGCTTCAGCTGATCCTTATCTCTATAGGTGATTGGATTGTCTGAGTCCTTGCTGGCTTCTAGAAATGGTGTTTTGAGATACATTGGTTTATGAGACTATATGACTTTACTTTTATTGTATTTTCATTTACTTTGGTTTGACCCCATGGAGGGTGAAATTGTAATAGAGATCTTCTAGACTTGATTACTTATTATGGGTTGTTAGCTTAACATATTTTTAGTTGAGCTATGATATGGTTTTAATTCTGATAGACTTTTGCAGGTATTTATTCTATTGAGACTCTGATTCAACCAGGTAAGGGTTGATGTTGTGGCTGTTTCTTGATATCCACGAGGAGGGTCTGAAGGTCGGTTCCTTGGAATACTCGAGATCTCATATCTCAGATTTGGGGCGTGACAATTGCTCACAAGAATCAGAGTCCCACCAAGCGTACCAAAAATATGTTCTCTTCCTTTTTCACTATCGATCAAGGAACATGAAATCCACCAAGGCAATGCATGATTTGAGTGCTATCGGTCAGTTAAAGAGTGACTGTTTGAATGTTTTCGTCAGTTGTGTGATCATTCACGGGCGTGCTAGAGAGAATTGGACTGTCTCTCATAGTAGATTTCTTAGGAGTTTGACCCTGGGCACTAGTAGTGTGCTACTAGTCACCACAGAAGGAAATTGTATGAGGTGGGGGTGCTTTCTCTTGAGTGGGTACTTATACTCTTCATAAACTTGCAGTTAAGCACAATAAATGGAAAGAAGAAGACCAGATAGTACTAATAGAAATGAATTACAAGTAATTCAAGTTCATTAATGTAAAAAAGAAAGATAAAAACACCAGGCCCAACTGCAGGGACCGATTTGGCTACCACGGATGGGGACCAAACAGGCTGCCTCAAGAGGAATTGGTGGTTTTGAAGCATGGTCTACTTGCTTCTCCAAAATTGTTATAGCATGAGATATCACTGGAAGATATGAGGAGGAATGTGCTGAGGGATTGAAAGGCTTCCCGTGGATAAGATTCGTGTCGTCTGATCTGTGAGATCAGGCAGAGGCAAATATCAGGGGTGACTGTAAAGTTAATTGTTGTTGTTGTTGTTGAGTTTTTTAGGGGGGGGGGTTAGAGCAAATGTCCTCTTTCTTTATTTATAGGGCCTTAGCCATGGAAGTGACTATTGTGTTTGAGCTTTCATCAACCATGATGTAGATCATAGGTGGTTGCAAATGTCCTCTTTCTTTATTTATAGGGCCTTAGCCATGGAAGTGACTATTGTGTTTGAGCTTTCATCAGCCATGATGAAGATCATAGGTGGTTGCATAACCGCTCTCTTTCCCACTTTCTGAATATGGCAGTTGAGGGAAAGGCCTCTCCAATAGGTTGATGACAGGTGTCCCACTCTTCTTAACCATTTTTGAAGACAATGGTCGATGAAGTGTAATTGCTTCCTGTCTGTCGCTTACGCTTATTTGAACAAACATGTATCTCTCCCTGCCTCCTACTTGTCCATTGTTGGCCCCAGCTGACCGTTCATCACTAGGGGTAATAGTACTCATCCTCACGTGTTATACTAAAACACGTAACTGCTAACACTTTTCAGTCAAAATGATCAAGCATTTAATCCAGGATTAAGGCTTATCTAATCCGACCGGTCAACACTGATGAGCCTTGTTTGTTTCTGGTGCAAACGCCATCAAAGAGGCTAAAGCTTTAAAAAAAATATGGGTTGTCAAGGAAATGGATATAACAATATTTCTTAATAGCTTCGCATATATATTAAACATATATTAAATCCCTAGAATCTTTACTTCTTATACAAATATTTTTCACTACAATCTAAATAATAATAATAATAATTATAATAGTAATTGTTGTGTGGTTTTATTGTAACTCACGAGTGCACAAATTATTTTGAAATATAGTTTTCCAAGTGCGAGGTTGAACCCATAGGGAATAGGACTAATGTAAGAAAACCAAATAGATCTAAACCAATTAAATCTTAATGTAGTTAGGGAAATGGTGATTCTTAACTATACTAAAATTGATCGTTAAAATATGCAATTAATAAACCAAAATAATCAAAAGATAAAATTTACCGTGTGACAAATAACTAAGGTTTAAGAATCTACACTCATCAATTCATACCAAAATATTTTATGATCATCAATTTTTTGAAAATTTCTTCATAATAATCCTGATTTTCATCATGTTGTTATGGATAATATTTTCATTAATGCTTTATAAGAATCTTGCGCATGTTCTTCTGCGCTCAAAAGAATAAAATCAAATCATCCAATGTATCCATTTATAAAACAAATCACAAATGGGTATCTAATTTTAATATTTTGAAATGAAAATCCAAGAAATTAATTAATGGAGACTATCCCAAATCATGAGAAAACATGATTTGAAATCACATTCAAGACTCATCTCATTAATTGAATTGAAGCAAGAACATTTAAAAATCAAAGCTTAAATATTCAGAAAATATCAAATTACATAAACATTTATTTGCTACTTATTAATGAGGCTTCATCTTCAACCATAGTTGGGGATTTAGCTTCTTATAGACATAGATATAATCAATCATCATTAAATCCATTGAAATTGAGAGGCTAAAAAAAATATAATACCAAAGAAAATAATAGAAATCCCAAAGTACTGCACCGTGGCTCTCTGTTTCTCTTCTGTGCTATGCGGCGCTCCTCTTTGTCCAACACCGTTTTCTCCCTTGCTCTTCGAAAACCAAAAAAACAAAATTAAAATCTCATTACAAGGAGAGATAAAAACCGATAAAAATATCCCAATGGTGAACCAATGATGGAGAACAAAGACATAATTGATCACAAAAAGCCTGCGATTACCATCTCTTTTCTTCTGTGACCGTAATAACCTGAAAAATCCTAGGGTAAAATAGTAATTTAATTCCATAAAGTAATTACAATTAGGACTTTTAAAACCCTTAGTCACATAAAATTTCATTAAAATTTCTTAGGTCATTAAAACTGATTATACCATCCTGATAGATTTAGGAGCAGTGTTAGTTAGAAAACCTAATTTAATAATTAAATAGAAAATAAAATAGTGTAGCAGCTTAGCCTCACGAATTGTTGTAATGGCCTAAACCAATTAAGAGGCAATTAATTATGTTTAAAACCATAATATGAATTTAACTAACCACTTGATTGAAAATCAGAGTTCAACCGACCATATGATTAAGTATGATGTGATTTGCTAGAAACCTAGTGTTTTGCACCATAGTAAACCCATGTGTGTTGAAGGAGAATTTTTTTAAACATGTTAATTAGATGATGAGGTGTATGGTGGGGATGAGAGCAGTTAGTAATGGTTGGTTTTTGATTGAGAGGTTGTAAATAAAGGGTTAGGATTGGGAGTATTTGGATTTAGAGAAGGAAGAAGTTGACAAGTGGCATGGGTTGGTTAGAAGGGGAGAGAATGAGGAAAAAAATCCTCATTCTTGTCTCTTGGAAATTTGAGAAGGAACTTGAGGTTGAAGAAAGAAGGATTTCAAGGGGGATTGAAGGTTTTTGCTTGAAGAGATCAATGTAAGTCTTAATTTCAAGAACATAACTAGTTGGGTCATGAATTTCTTCATTTTTACATCTATTTTGATTTTAAATT
>JAUPMG010000013.1:4597218-4621580 GCA_031762675.1 Pachysandra terminalis | reverse complement strand
TGCTCTGTGACTGCATTCACTCCACCTTCTCAGTTATTGCAAACCCTTCCTTCTTTCTACCCCTTTCTCTATCTTCTCTGTAGGTCAAGGATTGACAAGGAATGCTCTTGACAAAACGGTTGCGCGACGGTTTAGGCTGTCTTGAGACAGACTTTCTACCTTACTCTCTGGTAGATGATTGTAACTGGTTCCCCTTTATCCTTTTACAAATATGTCATCACCATTATATATTAATCTCACCTTTGACTTAAAGATAGTATAACTTTTGATTGTCACTTTTTATGAGTCACGTTCAGGCCCCAAGTTATCTTGTAGATACTTGGAGCTGCTTTTTGTTAAGAAAGAAAGATAAATGAGATGAAGAAGAAATCAAGCACGCATAAGACAGATTTACATGGTTCGGCAAATAATGCCTACATCCATGAATGTACACCCGATTCTAACTATTTTTCAAAGCTCTGAAAAAAAAAAGTGTTACAAAGAGACGAAAGTATGATTAATATCATGCAATTAGGGCTAAACATAATACAAGTGAATTTACTATTATACCCCTAGTGGGTCAGTCTCCACATAACAACACTTTTGGCATCAACTATCAATGCCAACTGCATAATAAACATTTTCTTCTTATCATTTGACTATTGTCTCTAGATGCTCCCCTTTTCCCCCTATTATACTTTATTTAGTGCAAATTGCAGTTCTAAAGGCCATTTGGCACTTTTTAAAATCAAAATTGTGTTTAGTAACACCTAATGGGTAAGTGCTTACCCATAAACAGTAGAGGAAGGCTACCCATAAGGAGAAGCTGCTGAGAGTAGCTTCTTTTATCACTTATGCGGAAAGTTATTTTTAAACTTTAGTAATATTTTCATAATACCTGTTTTACTCCTAAACTTTCATAAACACTTAAATAAAAGTATTTACCAAACTTTTAATAATACTTTCATAACACTTATTTTACTCTTAAACTTTCGTAAGCACTTAAATAAATGTATTTATCAAACACTATATTCTTCAAGTAAGCAGCTTACTGTTGTTGTGGATAAAAATGCCCATTGAGTCACTTATACTTCTAAGTAACAGTAATTTTAGTTTCCGACAAACTATCGAAAAGCCACATCCAAAACTCAACTTCACTGTTCCTTTTTTATGTTTTATGTTGCCTAACACTTTTGACAATTCAGAAAATAGGCATTCTTGAGAGTGCAGAATCTGTACCAGTGCTTTCGACCTCTTTTAATATTTACTTATCTTCGTGTCGATGATTTTAAGTTGCAATATATATATATAGATAGAGAGAGAGAGAGAGAGAATCTCTTATGGTCATTCTTGCGTCTCACGCCAAAAACATGGGCTGCAGCAAAAGTCGTCCACGTGTGTTGTGGAGCTTGACTTGGGAGTAAAGACAAAAGACCTTGACTGAAAAGTAAATATAAAAACAAATATTTCTAGTTATTTTGCAAGAACTTGACTGAGTTGACCCCAAAAGACGTGCAGAATAATCAATGACAAAATAATTTCACTAATTTGAAGTTAAAATGAAGAGCTCATAATTATCATATTCATAGAGCTCGCAATTTTTGACCCTACCTGCCAACCCGCCAGAACCCGCTCGTATTTTAGCGGGTTTAGGTTTATATTTTCAACCCGCAGGTTGGGTGAGTGTTGAAGATTGAGAATCTGTAAAAAAAAAAAAAAAAAAAATGGGTGGGTGCGGGTTGACCCGTCGGGTAACAGTCTAGACAATTGCTTATCACATATAGGGCACAGTCTTATAGATTGTTTAAGGATTGTTTTTATTTGTGGGATTGTAAATGTTATTTTGTTAAGTTGTTTGGATTCCTGTATTGTTTTTAATAGTTTATTTTGAAAATTAATCAGTTTTTTTTCATTGATTATGAAGAATTGAAAATTAGGTACACAAAATATTGCTTTAAACTAAAATTATTAGTTCAAAACTTAAAAGTAAAAATTTTGTAATTTTATAAATAAAATATATAAGATTTTAGTAGAGAAAAATGACTGAAATGTATATTAAAACAATGCTGTTTTGCTGTTTTAAAAAATTCTAGATTTTTTTTTAAAAAACAAATTGGGGGGTCATACGGGTCAGAGCGGGTTGGGTGCGAGTTGGGGTTTCTCAACCCGTTCAAAAAACGGGCGGGATTCGGATTTAGGGTTAACCCCTTGATACCCTATGTCAACCCGACCCGAACCCGCCCGATTGCCACCTCTACATAGAGCCAACAGCAGCAGCAGCAGATTCATGGCTTCCTCGAATGGATTTTTGGTCGCAGTTATTTTCTGGACTATCCTACTTTCCTCAAGAACTGCTGCTACAACATCTCAGTCATCTTCAGAAGCTCAGGCTCTTCTTGACTGGAAATCCCATCTTACTTCCTATATTGGCAATCATACTCTTGATTCATGGAGTCTAATGACGATGCCAAGCCCCTGCAATTGGTTTGGAGTAACTTGCAATAAGGCTGGAAGGGTTACTGAGATAAACCTAAGACGAGCTTACTTGGCAGGCGAGATTCACAATCTTAGCTTCTCCTCTTTTCCGGACCTTGAGCAGATTGATCTCAGTTTCAATCAACTCCATGGGACTATCCCCAACCACATTGGTATTCTTTCAAAGCTCACCAACCTCATCCTGTCACAGAATCATCTTTCTGGTAAGCTACCTCTTTCACTTGCTAAACTCACCAACTTGGTTGAGCTCGACATTTCATATAATGCTATAACAGGTGAATTAGATCCACGTTTGTTCACCAACTGGAACAAACTCACATCCTTTAAACTCCATAGTAATAATCTAAGAGGGGAAGTCCCATCAGTACTAGGTAATTTGAACAACCTCAGCCTTCTATTGCTCTCTGAAAATAATTTTGCTGGTTCAGTTCCTTCAAAAATAGGGAATCTTGAAAATCTAGTTGAGTTGGACCTAAGCAACAACAATCTCACTGGTAATATCCCTTCCACCCTGAGTCTTTTACACAAGCTGACCGATCTGTTACTGTCCAGAAATCAATTCAGCGGTAAAATACCTTCAGTTATAGGAGATATGAAAAATCTGGTTATGCTGAATATTAGCACAAACAAGCTCACGGGTCCAATCCCTCCTGTTTTAGGTAACTGCACCAAGCTAAAGGTTTTAGATCTTTCTTCTAATCACTTGTCTAGTTCGATACCTCCAGAAATTGGTACTTTACCATCTTTGGTTGAACTAAATTTGGAAAGCAATTCACTGAGCAAGTTACCGCAAAAAATGTGCCAAGGTGGATCATTGGAAGAGTTTATTGTGGGTGGAAACAGTTTCACAGGTCCAATCCTGAAGAGCTTGAGTAACTGCACAAGATTAGAGACAGTCCGGCTTGAAAATAACTTATTCAAAGATGATATCACAGATGCCTTTGGTCTATACCAAAATCTCCATCACATTGATTTAAGCAACAACTCTTTCCATGGGGAGCTCTCACCTAATTGGGGTAAGTGTCAATATTTGGAGTTTCTTGCAATTCAAGAGAACAATATCAATGGTATTATACCAGATGAGTTTGGTCAGTTAAGTCAACTAAAAACCCTTGACCTCTCCTCGAACCATCTTGTTGGAAGTATACCATACCAACTGGGAAATTTAAGTATACTGTCATATATGAACTTAAATAACAACCAACTTTCTGGCGAGATACCATCTCATATTGGACTATCCAATCTCAAGCTCCTATGTCTCTCCACAAACCAAGTGACCGGGCCGATCCCTGAGCAACTTGGGAATTATGCCCATTTGTCTTCCTTGGATTTAAGCAAAAACTATTTGAATGGAAGCATCCCATCACAGATTGGCAACCTTACAGACCTCAAGTTTCTGGATCTTAGTCATAACTCACTGACTGGAAAGATACCACAAGAGCTAGGAAAGTTGCTAACATTAACAAACCTTGATCTTTCCCATAATAACCTCTCAGGGACTATTCCACTTGATCTAAGTGAGATGCAGAGCTTGTCATACATTAATTTTTCATATAATGGTTTGGAGGGTCGTGTTCCTTATATCCCAGTGTTTGGACAAGTTCCAACTGAGGCATTTAGCAACAACAAAGGTTTATGTGGAAAAAATTGGGGTTTGCCCCCCTGCGAGCCCTCTCTTACATCCTCCATTGGCACATCTCCTTCGTCTATTGGCTTAACAAAGAAGAAAGAAAACAAAGACATAATCTGTATAACTGTTTCCCTTGGTAGCACCCTGTTACTTGCTTTCGCAGTTGTTGGAATTCTCTTTCTCACTCGATGGATGAAGCCGGGAGCTATTCAAACAAAAGAAAGGGCAACACAAAATGGAGATTTGCTTTCCATATGGAACTACGATGGGAGGATTGCATATGAAGACATCATGGAGGCAACGGAGGACTTTGACATCAAATATTGCATAGGGACTGGACGTTATGGCAGTGTTTACAAAGCAATTCTGCCTTCTGGAAAATATGTGGCCTTAAAGAAATTGCACAATTCTGAAGGTGAAGAAACTGCCTACGGGAAAAGTTTTAGAAATGAGATACGAGTATTGAGAGAAATACGGCATCGAAACATTGTGAAACTTCACGGTCATTGTACTCACCAAAGACACATGTTTCTTGTTTACGAGTACATGGACAGAGGAAGCTTATTTTGTATGCTAAGCAATGACATAGAAGCCAAGGAATTAGATTGGATTAAGAGAGTGAATGTGCTAAAAGGCATTGCTCATGCATTGTCTTACTTGCATCATGACTGCACGCCACCGATAATTCACCGAGACATATCAAGCAACAATATTCTACTGGACTCAAAACTTGAGGCATGTGTCTCCGACTTCGGCACAGCAAGACTGCTACATTCTGATTCATCTAATCGAACTGCACTTGTCGGCACTTATGGATATGTTGCTCCAGGTAATAACAAACCCGTCTAGATTTTATTTATTGAATCATCTAACCTTTTTATTATTATGTGTATATGCAGAGCTTGCCTACACTATGGTTGTGACAGAGAAATGTGATGTTTACAGCTTTGGGGTTGTGGTGCTAGAAACAATAATGGGGAGGCATCCAAAAGAACTGCTCACTTCATTATCATCCTCTGTTGCAAAAGCTATCTGGTTAAAGGATGTGTTAGACACAATTCTATCACCTCCTGCAGATGAGTCTGTTGCACAGGATGTGGCTCATGTAATCAAACTAGCACTAACATGCTTGCTTTCCAATCCAAAAACCCGGCCAACCATGCGACATATATCTCAGGAACTCCTTGCATGCAGACGACCGTTCCCTCAAACATTTCAGTCAATTTCATTATCACAGCTAATGGATCTCGATATTTAATTTGGTTTCTAAGAAGTTGCCAAGCCAAATCATATGTCAACGTGTCCCACTATGTTTGTGGTGTAAGTCATCCATCTCTTCTGCAAGTCGAACCACCAGTTATCTGCTTCTATGTGTTGCAATCCAAGAACTTCTTATTAATGCCATGTTCTTAATTTTGGCTCATACTATTCCTAAATTGCTCCATAATTGCTCTCAAGCTGCCAAGTAAAATAAATAAGCCTAAAGTCCTAAAATTCTGCCACAAGCCTTATGAAATTCTGCTAAAATCCTCGGGATACCATCTTTGACTGTATAACAAAATTGTTTAAGCAACAGATAAACATCTGGTCCAGGACCCAAATTACTGCCAATAACAGTCAATCTGCCATCATTTCTTCTTCTTAAAGGGCCTTCTAACCCAGACATGCTCCAACAAGAAGCTATAAAAAATAACACTATCCAATTATATTCACACTTATAACCCAGATCCTATGAAAAACAACACCCATATGCATTCTCCTTATATGCACATATAACCATTCGCACAGCCTTGCAAATTGCTGATTCGTCCCCCAGACGTGCTCCAACAAGAACCTATCAAAAACAACACTATCCAATTATAGTCAAGCTTAACCCAGATCCTATCAAAAACAACACCCATTTATGCGTTCTCCATATATTCACATATAACCATTCCACAGACTTGCAGATGGATGATTCGTCCCCAACAACGATTAGGATGGCAATAAATGAAATTGGCTCTATGTTACATTGACACACTCATTTCTGCAATACAAGTTCTATCGGGTCTATATCTTGTACAACTTGCAGCGTCGTATCAATAGTGGAGATGAGGAGCATATACTTGGCCCAAGCAGCCCTTCTGAAGTTAGGTTGTATCCCTTAGGCCAGGCAAGCCAGCTGTTATACGTGGGGAACTCATTTAGGCATATAGGTCAGGATCAGCAATCAGCCCAAACCTCAAATACAACAGCTTTCCCTGAAAAAGATTATTCAAAGGATCAAGTATGTTATAGTGTGGTGGAATTCAAGGACTCAATGTTGGAGGCTATGAATTGAAGGCAGGGGTGGCACCCTTCATCAATAACAACTGCTTTTTTCAAGAGTAGAGGAGTTTCATCGTTCATTGAGTTGTTTAGGTCAGTAATCGATATGAGTTTAACTTCAAATCCAAAGGTGTCAGATGTGGTGGCGGTCCAGAACCAGCAGGTACCATCGGTGAGTGAAGTTATTCAGTTTAATTTAAATGTCCCAAACTCTTTTCTACTCCGTCAAGAATCCATTTTTTCTTTTGTGAATGACCAAATGGAAGGTGGGCGATCGGAAGGAATGAATACAAGGGATTGAGGATCGAATGTATCAGCATACCAAGACGGGAACAGGGGTGATGCCGAGGATTGGAATATCATGGGTATAGCCACGGAAACTGTGGAGTTCCCAAGTGAGGATGAAGATTGCAATAACGATAGTTGCTGGGCCACTGTTTTATATTCATAAGTTGCACAGGAGTTGAGTAATCCAATAGGTGACAGAGGTTCTCGAGGGGAAAAGTGAGGTTAAAAGTTCAGAAAGAAGATAGAAATAATGGGAATTGAGTTTATTTCAAGAAAGCTGTGGAAATATATAGAGAGGAAGGGGGAGTGTGGGCTTTCGAAAAAGTGGGTGAGGTTAGTTCAGTTGATCTGCAACCCTTAGCTTGCTTTTCACTGGTGTTGGTAACCAAGCAGAATGCTTGGAGAATCTGTTAGGAAATCAGTCCCGATTTTCCCTTTGCAGATCTTTAGTGCGGAAGACAAGTTTACAACTCACACAGAGATCTTTACCTCACTCTTTCTCCCTCAAACCAAGCACCCGAATACACCCCTTTACAAGAAAAAGAGTCTCACTCACTCTCACCTCTACAAGAGATTTCAAATCCCTACTCTAGGGTTAGGGTTTTTCAGAAGGTTACAAAAGAGATACAAACAAAGAAAGACCAACTTTCTTTAAGTAGAGAAGAAACGACAGATTAGGGTTTCACTTAACCCGCGGCGGCCGGTCGCCCGGCCCGTCTCCACGAACCTTCCTTTTCTTTCTTCCCATCACGAGAGCACACATCCCATCACCACATGGGTAGACCCCAACAGAATCGGCGATCAGGAAGTTATTTCCAAACGGATGAGCTGGAAGGGACAAATTTCTGAATAGGAAGGGAAAGATATCTGAATGGGTGTTAAGTTAACTAGTGAGGGTTGGAAAGTTTGTGGTTTTAGCGTAGGATGGGTCTGAAGAAGAAATTAAGTTGTTCATACTATTGAGCTCCAGCACAAAAATATTTTGAAGTTGAATATAAAATGTCTATTGGAATTGAACAGGCTAGTGTAGTCTCTGAAGGAACCGGGCAGTAGTAATGGGGGATGACTATTAAGGAGAAAGAATGGGAAGGGGCTGATAACTCGGTTACAATGAAGCATTAAAGATTGTCATGGAATGCGAGGGGAATGAATGCAAAAGAAAAAGGGAATGTGATTATAAGGTAGTCTCAGAGGTCTGGAGGCCGGATGTGGTAATTTTTCAGGAGACAAAAGTGGATAGCTTCTAGTAAAATCTGTTATTAGAAACCTGGGCAATTAGGGAGGTGAATGAATACCTGCTAGCAGATTTGTTGTGTGTGTGTGTGGGTGGGTGGGGGGTGGGGTTTATTTTGGTGGCATGGCGTAAATCTGTAGCTGAGCTGGTTTCAAAGGAGGTGGGGGCAATTTCCACTTCAGGGCTACTAAAAAGCAAGAGAAAGGAGACGCATGGCTGTTTTCTGCAGTCTATGGGCCGACGGACAAGCAATTGATGGAAATTTTATAGGATGAACTGGAAAGGGTGTATAGGAAGTGGGAGTTACATGGTTTATAGGCAGTGATTTCAATGTTACGCGATTCGAATCGAAGAGATCAAATCAGGGGAGAGTGTCATCTCAGATGCAAGGCTTCACAGATTCCATCCATCAGAATTCCCTGTCGGATATTCCGTTAGTAAGGGTAAAATACACGCCAAATAACCAAGATAAGAGAGTCCTATCCAAAATTGACAGATTTTTGGTCTCGAATTCACGGGAGGAAAATTTCTCCTTGATTATATTGTTCTCACTTTGTAGACCAGATTCGGATCATATCCTAATTCTCTTGGAGTGCGAATTCTTTCAAGAAGCACACACCATTTCATTTCGAAAATATGTGGCTAGAGGAGAGTGAGTTTGTAGCTTTGGAAGAGAAGTGGTGGGATGAATTTGAGTTTGTCGGCTCTCCTAGCTTTGTTTTTTCCAAACAAAAAAAAAAAAGTTGAAAGCCTTGAAAGAAGAGATAAAAACATATGGAACAAATAGAAATTTGGGAAGATTGATGAGAAGAAAAAGAATGTGTTGGATAATATTAAGAGGTTGGATGATGTAGGGGAGGTGTCGGAGTTGAATGTTATAGAAAGAGGTGAGAGGGAGGAGTCCAAGAAGGAGTTTAGGAGATTATCCAAACTTGAGGAAATCTATTGGCATCAGAAATCTAGAGCTCTATGATCTAAATTGGGTGATAAGAATATGAAATTTTCACAAAATGACCAATGCAAGTAGGGTAAACTCAATCTGTAGATTGAAGGTGGAAGATGAAATTTTTGAAGAGGAAAGGGGTATAAAAGAAAAGCTGTTGAATCCTATTTCATGGAATTATTTAAATAAACGGAAAGCTTTAGACCAATAATGGATGATGCAAGTTTCGAGTGGTTGGATCCAAAGTGAGGGACGAGCTGGAGTGATCTTTCAAGGAAGAGAAAGTAATAGGGAGCAATTAAAGAGATGAACGGGGATAAAACTCTGGGGCCGGATGGCTTTACTATTGCTTTTTATAAGAAGTGCTCGGTTATCGTTAAAAAAGACTTTAAAGTGCTTGATGAGTTCCACTCTCTAGCGAAGTTTGAAGAAAATGCTGATGTGATGTTCGTCATACTTGTTCCTAAGTGAGAAAGTGCTGTAAATATTAAGGAATATAACCCATAAGCCCTGTGGGGAGCTTATATAACATAATTTCTAAATTGTTAGCAAATAGGTTGAAGAGGATCCTTTCGTTTATAAGTTTACCTAGTCAGAGTGCTATATGTATTGGAATTTTTATCATGTGTTGGAGCAAGTAGGGTTTGGAGGTTGTTGGAGAAATTGGATAAGAACATGTACATCCACAGTCTCTATGTCAGTTATGGTGAATGTGGTTGCATCAGGTTTTTTTCCAAACTTCGAAAGGCATTCATCCCCTATCCCCTTTTCTATTTGTTATTGTAGCAGAGGTGCTGGGGAAACTGCTGTCAGAGGCAACAAGGAACAATTTGCTAGAAGGGGTGGTGGTGAAGGGCACCAATGGTCCTCGATGATACTTTGATCTTTTGTCAGGCGAAGCATGAAGACGAGGCTTTGAGAACTATTTTTGTGCGTTTTGAGGCGGCATCAGGATTGAGGATAAACCTAACGAAATCTGAACTAATCGAGGTTGTGGAAGTCATGAATATTGAGAGTTTGCAGGCATGATTGGGCTGCAAAGCTGGGAAATTACAGTCTACCTGCTTGGAACTCCCTTAAGGTACTTTTTATAAATCTACATCAGTGTGAGCAAAGGTTGTTGAATGGATGGAGAAGAAATTGGTTGTTTGGAAAAGTAAATATTTGTCTAAAGGTGGTACGGTGGATCTAATCAAAAAATTCATTGGTTAGCCACCAACATACTATACGTTCATTTTAAAGATTACAGTGTCGGCTGCCAATAGGTTGGAGAAGCTTCAGAGGGGTGTTTTATAGAAAGCTATGGGGGAAAGGGCATAAATTTCGTCTTGTGAAATGATCAAAAGAGTGTTCCCCTATTGATGATGGAGGTTTAGGGTTGAGATGTTTAAAGAAAAACAATGTGATCCTTTTTAGGAAATGGCTTTAGAGATTTGGATTAGAAAGCGATAGCTCATGGAGAAACGTAAAAATAGCAAAACATGGAAACGAAGAACGGAGCTGGAAATTAAGGAAGGTATAGGTGATCTTATGGTTGTGGGTCGTGGAAATCAATAATGGGTGCCTAGTAGGCTTTTGGGAGAGGAATTAGGTTTAGGGTTGAAAGGATAGATGGTGCGCAGATTCGAGCCTTGAGATGCTTTTCCCTAACTTAGCACTCACTGCAGTTAACAGAGAAGCTTGAGTAAAGAACATAATGATAGTGAATGAAATGGAAAGGTCCTGAAACTTATACTAATGAAGGGCACAATTTGATTGTCCTGAAACTTATACTAATGAAGGGCACACTTTGATTGGGAAATGGAAGGGATTGCATCTTTATTGGAAATATTGCATGATAATAGAGTTAAGGAAGGGAAGGATGTTAGAGTATGGAAATGAGAAGAATCAGGGCATTCACGGTTAAGTCATTTTTCAATTCTCTAAATTGCAAGTGTAGAGGAATTTGGGCTAAAGAAACTAAATCAGGGAATGAAGGCAGCTTTCAAGGTGGCTTTCTTTCTCTAATAGTTTTAAATTTCAGAAATATCACTGATTTCAGCCGACCAAATGAAACTGAAATATCCAAAATTTCCGATGTTTTTGCAAAATGTCGTTAAAATTTTTTTAATTAAAATAATTGGCCGAAATTGGTCGAAATTTCGCAAAATTTCGGATATTTCTTCAAAATAAATTCACTTATTTTTTTATTTACAGTATTTTAATATAGACATAATTTAGCCAATTTCTTTCTTTTTTTCTTTTTTTAACAAGTACTAAGTAATAACTTCTAAAATATAAATAATAAATTGGGAAAATTACGAAAATCCCCTACTTTAGGGGATTTATTGCCCAAAAGTATATCGACCAAATAAATCTGCAACACAAATATAATTATACCAAACTATTTACCATACGGTTCTCTATCACACGAAAGAGGATGGGCCAGACTTGTCCTCAACCTTTGCTTTTAAAAAAAAAAAACAGAAATACCTAAACTACCCTTCCCCTATTCTTTTTCTCTTTCTCTCTCATTGCACACTCAGTGTGCATCCTTACACACACAGTGTGCATCCTTGCACACTAGGGTGTGCATCCTTACGCACTGAAGATGCACACTGAAGTGTGCATTGCACACTGAAGAGAGACACTAGGGTGTGAATCCTTGCACACTGAAGATGCACACTAGGGTGTGGATCCTTGCACACTGGGGTACGCATACTTGCAAACTGGGGTGTGCATCCTTGCATACTGAAGATGCACACTAGGGTGTGCATCCTTGCACACTGGGGTGTGCCTCCATGCACACTGAAGATGCACACCGGGGTGTGCATCCTTCCACATAAGGTGTGCATCCTTGCACACAAAAGATGCACACTGGGGTTTGCATCCTTGCACACTGAAGATGCACACTGGGTTGTGCATTCTTGCACACTGAGGTGTGCATCCTTGCACACTGAGTGTGGACCCTTGCACACTGAAGATGCACACTGGGATGTGCATCCTTGCACAGTGGGTTGTGCATCCTTGCACACTGGAGTGTAGATCTTCGCACATCGGGATGTAGATCTTCGCACACTGGGGCGTGCATCCTTGCACACTTGGTGTGCATCCTTGCACACTGGACTGTGCATCCTTTCACACTGGGGTGTGAATCCTTGTACACTGAAGATACACACTGGGGTGTGCATCTATGTACACTGGAGTGTGCATCCTTGCACACTGAAGATACACACTGGGGTGTGCATTCTTGCACACTGGGGTGTTCATCCTTGCACATTGAAGATATACACTCGGGTGTGCATCACTACACACTGGGGTGTGCATCCTTGCACATTGAAGATGCACACTGGGTTGTGCATCCTTGCACACTGGGTTGTGCATCCTTGCACACTAGAGTGTGCATCCTTGCACATTGGGATGTAGATCCTTGCACATTGAGATATGCATCCTTACACACTGAAGATGCACACTGGGTCTGGATCCTTGCACACTGGGTTGCATCCTTGCACACTAGATGTGGATCCTTGCACATTGGGCTGTGCATCCTTACACACTGAAGATGCACACTGGGGTGTGCATCCTTGCACACTGGGGTGGGCATCCTTGCACACTGGAGATGCACACTAGGTTGTGCATCCTTGCACACTGCAGTATGCATCATTGCACACTGGGGTTTGGATCATTGCACACTGGGGTGTGCATCCTTGCACATTGAAGATGCACACTAGGTTGTGCATCCTTAAACACTAGTGTGCAAGGATGCAGACCCCAGTGTGCATCTTCAGTGTGCAAGGATGGACACCCCAGTATGTAATGATGCATATTCCAGTGTGCAAGGATGCACACCCCAGTGTGCTAGGATGCACACTGAGTATGCAAGGATGCACACTGAGTGTACAAGGATGCACTGTCAGTGTGCAAGTAGAGAGAAAAAGAGAAAGAATAGGGGAAGGGTAGTTTAGGTATTTCTGTTTTTTTTAAAAAGCGAAGGTTGGGGACAAGTCTAACACGTCCTCTGTCATGTGACAGAGGACCGTATGGTAAATAGTTTGGTATTATTATACTTGTGTTGCAAATTTATTTGGTCGATATACTTTTGGGCAATAAATCCCCTAAAGTAGGGGATTTTCGTAATTTTCCCTAATAAATTTAGTCAATAAAAGGGATGTTTTCATGAAAATATATATTATTTATCAACATACAAATTAAAAAAAAAAACAACAACAAGAACAAATAATATTTTGATTAATAATATGAAATAATACAAAAGTTTACAACTAATAAATACAACGTTTATATTACAACATTCAAAAGTATACATGTATCCAAAATATATTGGATTCAAATTCTAACATCTAAGAAAATACAATGTATAAAAGTTTAAACTGAAATTTTAAACTTTATTTCTTGATTTCCTTCAATTTGTGCGGGTACGAAATCTATTTGTATACCTGTATAAGAGAAAGCAAAAAACAATTAGTAATAATTTTTTTTAATATATAATAATTAATAAAATAATGGGAGCTTTGGATAAAAACTAAATGGTGAAAAGTGACAGAATTTGATGCTATTTATAGAGTTGTAAATATGGTTTTTTACAATTTTTTTTCCCTCTAAATAGATTTTTTGATTTATTTCGTCTGAAATTTTCGAAATTTCGGCGAAAAAGTTAGGATTTCGGGTGAAATTTTTGGTCAAAGTACAATTATTTTGCCGAAATTTTGGTACTTTATTTCGCTAAATAAATCTGACCGAAAGAAATTGATTTCGTGTTTCGGATCCCACATCCACACCGAAATTTCGCAAAATTTAAAACTATGCTTTATGTGGACAGCAACTATGGATAAAATCATAACAATGGATCATCTAATCACTGTAAGGTGACATATTGGCTGTGACAACGATGTTGGAGTGGAGAGCTGCTCATTAAGAGCTTAGGGGTGGAAAAAGAAAGACTCAAATTAGAGATGAGAAATATTGTGGAATCTTACTCCCGCGGCAATCTGTTGGTCTGTGTGGAAATTGTGAAATAATGAATTTTTTGTCTGAAAAGAATCTAGGGTGGAAGATCTGCATTTAAGGGTAATATCTTTACTGTTTCATGGTCTTCGGTACTTCCAGCGTTCACGGATGTCTGTTTTTCGGTCTTTGAACAACAATAGAGGAAGTACTGGGCTTTGTAATTGTTTCATTTTGTAAAGGGTCAGGGAAGATACTTGAATTTGCGTTAAACCTGGTGGGATCACTTGGTGTGTTCTGCAAGGGAGTCTTGTTTTTTTTTTTTTTTTTTTTGTGGGTAATGGTTCTCGCTGAGGTCTTTCTATTGATATCCACATGCATATATGTACGCGCAATATGTGTGCCTGCCTCTAGCATACATATTCAGGGTACATGACCCAACAGACCAGAGAGGACTAAAATCGAGAGGGTTGGTGGATTAGTTGAAAATTTTCAACTACGTTTGACTTGATCCCTGTTTGGATACGTAGGCAGCCTGCAAAAGGTTCCGTCATAAGCTCAATTGGAGTCCTAGGGGTTGGAGAAGTTCTAACACCTTGACCCATTGTCTCCCTTAGCTTGGTTAGATCGGTGTTAGACGGTCCCCCAATTTGACTCTTTAGTGCTTCTAGAGACGGGATATAGTCACTCGTTGATCTAGGTTCCCGTCGGTCAATAATATCATACTTGGTGACTATTCGAAAAACACCCACTACAAACTGGCTTCATACCAAGTCCTTGATTTGATCCTATTACTTTTCTTTGTTCAAATTCAAGAGCAACTACCTAAAGTATACTAAACAAAATTTCTATGACATTCATGAAGACTTCTTCATATGAGAGTATTTCTTAACTTTCTCTATGTACTAGTATAATTTTGCAAAAAAAAAAAAAAAAAAAATCCTCTTATGATCTTGTGGAAGACTTTTGGTAAAACCCTCACATTGAGAAGACTCTCATCACTTATTAGGAAGTGGTAATAAAAGTTAATACAGTCTAGTTCCGACTAAACACTTCATAACAATATCAGATTCATGCTTTAAGATGATCAGTAATTCCTTTCAATGTCAAACGGGTATAGAATTTCAATAATCATTTGATCTGACTACCCGTTAAAAATAAAAAAAGATTTACATCCGATCTTCCGCATATCTATAATGCACTTCATCGTACTCATTTAAAACTTAAAAAAAAAAAGTATCAATAGTGGTGTCACGGCCTGAACCAGAAATTCCAAATTCTGAGATTTTCAGGCTTAAGTTGCAACCTTCACCTCGTATTTCTACGGGAGTGGATAGCAATGGTCAAAACTTAAGCGGAAGCAAATTAACATGTTCTAGTAAGATATAAGTAACTGAAAAAAAGATTTAATATATTACAAGAGGAAACCTAAGTCTATACAATTCTATAATTGGAATGGTTGATCTACACCCCAACCAGGCTCTCTTTGCTCGAATAAGCTCCAAGAGCTGAAAAGAGTGATTTCAACATACATAAGCTATGAAGCTCGGATGAGTAACCTTTCAAGGCAAGGTGCGTACTCAAACTCCCAATATCATGAGAAAACACAAAATAAATATACGATGTGACAACATCTGTGATGGGATCCAAAATGCATCTGTGCATAAGGTGAACAATTTAATTCAATAGATTCCCAACCTTACAAGGTATTCAACCTAGGGTCCAAATCATAAGTATCTGCATGCCTAAGTTTATATGGAAAGTAGACCAAGGATGTAATACACGAGGCACTCACACTAATATCAACAAGGATATGCAATGCAAATGCAAATGCAACGCTGTATGGAAGGTGAAATATTGTTATCTACAACGTGATCTCGAATCTCTATCCGGGGTATCCCAACAACCTGAATGCGCCCCAGGATGTCTCAGCAACCTGAATGCATCCCCCGTTGAAACAGCGTAGAGGATAGAGTACATTCTATGTGTACAACATAGTTTTAAGGACTATCAACCTAGGGGATATAATCGCCCCAATATTTTTGATCATGGGCCACTGGCCAAGACTTGCACCTACGTGCGGCTCCCTCATGGAGTCATACATATTCACAATCCACTAGGGAAAATATCATGCTTCAGCTATTGGGTGCCACTAAGGTGAGCATCCCTCACTTTGCATCTTTCCTCAAGTCTCTTGGGATCATCACATAGGATATGTCCCACACCTTGGGAGCTAACAACTTCTCGCCACAAGTCTGCGGGGCATACCAATTCTCTCAGCTTAGGTGGAAGTAACACGTCCACTCATAGGACAACATAGTTAATAAGTCAATATCTCAAGTGTTAGTCTAAACCCGAGTTATCACATGGGGTATTAGACTAGGCTATCACAGCCGGAATGGTCCATATACAACTCATTAATTCACTTCCTTTAAGTTAATGCAACACAACATGAAACATAGGCATATATTTAAATCACCAAGCATATGGGCACAGTCCCATAATTCTACTCTACAAGGTACAAAGTTTATAAAATGCATATTAAGTAAAATCATCAGACTATCTAGCATAGGCCACAACATGGAAATACATAGGCAAAGATACAAGTAAACACCTCAAGGTAGCACACATTATAGATAATTCATCACCCAGAGTTGGCAAGTCCACGAACTCCGAGAGTGTGTTAATACACTAGGGTAAAGGTATCATGGATGTCTGAAAGTCAGAAGTTTAAGCAAAAAAGGCAAACATGGGGTCTCGGCAAACCGAAAAAGGGCTCGGCAGGGTCTCGGCGCACCGAAAAGGACTTGGCGGCCTTTCCAGTGAACTGGAATGGTCTTCTGTCATTCGACGGCTATCTCGGCTAACCGAGGGGTTGCCGAGGGGCTGTCGGCGAACCGAGGAGGTCGCCGAAGCTAACAAAATGTAGGCACTGAGAGTGTCGGCGCACTCTCCAACGAACCGAGAGGTCGCTGAAGCTCAAGGTCAGGCAAAATCCGGAGTGTTTCTAAGGTGTGGTTTCACTCCCAAACAACCAAATCTTGAAGAAGGCTACAATAGAGGTTTCCTAAGTCAAAGAAGCACCCTATATAGCAATAGCACAGTCTTCACAAAACCATGACCTAGGTTATAGACTCTTGCGAGTCAATTTCAAATGGTAGCCATTAGGAATTCCAATAGCTAGGGATATGATCCCACCACCATATACATTACAAATTAAACACATGGGGAAGATGAAATCAATCACCCCAAGGTTTCCCCCATTCTCACAACATCGAAAGTAAGAATAAGCAACACAAGATTTGAGGGAGTACTCAACTTAGGCCAGTCAGGACATAGCCGGAAAAGCTCCAATGTGCTGGGTCGAGTCCGAATCGATCCACTGCGCATCCGGGAGTTGAAGCTTTCTTCAACCATGTTCTTCATCTCCTTTGAAGGCTCCAGAGAGAAAAAAGGAAGAATGGAAGGGAGAAAAATGAGGTTTAAGAGGTTAAGGTTTGTATTTATTGGCTGATGGCAAATTTGTAATATCAAGTCAGCCATAAGGGCAAAACTAGGTTTCTAGCCCTATAATCTCCGATTGATCACCTAATTAACTTCTGATTGCGTGAACACATCTAAGGTTAGCAGATGGGTATACTAAGTTGATAAAACTAGCCATTATATTACTAATCGATTTTATTTTCTATTTATCGGCTATGTCCAATTATTTGACCCGTATTGTTTTCCAAGTCAATCTGGTTAACCTGGTAAATTCTAATTGACTTAAGTGTTCTTAAAATATTTTATAAGCTTAAGAACCTATGGGTTTTTAATTCATGGATTTAATAATGAGATTAAATCATTAACCTAACAAATTACTAGTTTACTCTTGAGGTTTCTAAGTTATAGTTTAAGATTGTTCAAGTCCTTACAAGTGGTTCCCATCCCTTTGAAAGAGGGTTCAGATTCTATATAGACTGGTGTTTTTTGCAGTGTTACGGGGTATTTGGAGGAAGAGGAACAAAAGAATGTTTGAAGACAAGAGTTACAGTTTGACAGCTTTGATCAGCTCTATAAGAGTATGGCTTCATTTTGGGTTAGTATTCTACCAGAATTCAAAGATAATTCAAGGATTGATATTACGAGATGTTGGGATGTAGTGGTTCTAATGTAGATATACTGACCTAGTGGCTGTGGTGGGGATTATCTTGTATTTTATTTTTCTACCTTTGGGTTCCCCTACTTGGGGAACTTTTGTACTTTTTTCCTTCTTAGTTTTTATACAAACCTTTGTTATTCATCAAAAAGAAAAAAAAAACAGAATTATCAGTAGTAAGCTTCTACATATGACTACGTCAATGTTTCTTGCTCATGTTCTCACCAGTCACCATTAATAAACTAAAATTCCACTTGTTACACGTAGATGACTTCGTCAGTTGATTAATCTTCGATCGTTTTAGTTGGTCCATTTTTGCGGTGTTTAATATCTACAATGTTCTCATACAACATTCATGTAAAAAGTAAAGATCATTTATGACTCAAAAAACAGACTTGGCAACTATTACCAACAGATATCTCTTATGATCATGTGATTGAGTCGAAGAATTCATTTAAGATAACATCTCAAAACCAAACCCTAATAAACAAGTTAAACGATTAAATAGTAAGAATAACAACTAGCATTTTAACATTGTGAAAAAGGCGGAAATCTTTACTCTGTTCCATATGAAGTCAAAATGTAATTGAAGCCTATCTTTAAGAACTGATGCAAAAGTAAATAACCAGAGTTCTAAAGAAGAAACTGATATAGCATTGCACAGATGGGAAAACTTTGTTATATGAATGCTAACATTTCCAAAAAAAAAATAGAACATGGTGCCGATAAACTTGTATTTTTTTATTCATCTTTCGATAGAAGAGAGAGTGAGAGATCTGAATGAATCTCGAACAATTTTACATTTGATCAAGGAGTCTTACTTTTCTTTGTATCACATATTGGTATATTAAACATACTTTAGTAGAGATAGATGACAAACCTATTTTTCCATGCTCTTTCAATGCCAATTTGCAAAACTCAAACAGAGTTTTATGATTGACGGTGACTCGTCCATATGAATTCCTATAGCAGTTCTTGGAAGCTTGCACATTTAGCTTGCTTAGCTAGGTCTTCGGAATCTGGATTGAACCTCTATCAAATGAGATATATCATTAACCGTTAATGCAATACTCATGTTCAACATAGGCCTTCTTGTGCATAAGCCTTAAAAGAAATGAAATCCAAATACCCACTGAAAGACACTAGCATCTTTCCAAAAGATAAGAGAATCAAACTACCAACAAAGCAAGCTATAGCTCCTTGGTTCAAGTAAAATAATCATACTTATTTAATGACTAACTTCAGCACCTTCACCTTCAATGTCTTCTGGGCATGGACGCCAAGTAGTTGTAGGGGGCTTCCATGGACAACTCGGCAAGTGAAGTCGTTGTCGATAACCAGCGCAGTAAGGTTATGCGCCAAACCAAGCGAGTCACGTGCTGGGTTTCCACCATTCCTCCTCCTCCTCCCATTGACAGCTCCATTTGCCATGTTTCTCATGTTCCTCCTGGTGGTATGTCCCCCTCTAACCGCCATTTTTAACACCAAGTTAATTTGTTCTTCTTTCCTTGGTAAAACTACCCTCCTCTGTACATAACAAATTGTGTGAACTCATGTAGAAATCAGAACATAAAATATGTTCAACTTCAACCACAAGCATATCAGTTTCTAACTATTCTTTATTGTAGTTTTGATTTTCTGTGAAACAGTAGCTAAGCCTTTTGTCGTTTTCACAACATAGCCCATAAAAATACAAAGAACAAATGCCCCACATGGAGCCCAAGACTAGACTTTAAACCAAATCTTTATTTTTTGGTAGAAGCTCAGCCTAGACCATTTTTATATGAGATGCACAGACCATGGGCTCCTAGAGGGAGCCTAAGCTAAGCTTAAATGAATATACTTTTACTTACATTGTTATTTATATGTTGAAACTGCAGCAGAAGGTGATTCATTGCTAGTCGCCTCAAATCTGTTATACGTTATGGAATGATTTTTTCGTCAATCATTGGGGTGCATAAGTTTTTCTTGGCATTAAATAGAACCAATTTAGCAGCCTCTGATCCATCAGCATAATCTTGTCCATCTTCAATATCTTCAGTGGCTTCATAATTCTGAGAAAATTATCAAAACTATATGAAAACATAGCTATATATACCATAATCTCAAATGTTGTGTACTAATATATGGAAGAGAGCTATCTAAATAATCGTAAAAATCGATAATAGAGAGCTATCTAATTATCGATATTTCTAATTCGATTCATCTTTACAAATGTATAAACACAAACTCTTTCAGCAAAACTTAAAACAATTCCAGAAAATAAAGCTAAATTACCTTATCCTCTAGATGGTTGGAGGGTTGTGGACTGGCCATTATCTCTATTGTTTCATTTCCTGGTTGGGGAGGCCAAATTGGAAATTGTTGTTAGATGACCTCCTCTTTGGACTGCTGCTGCACCATCTCTTCACTACCTCCATTAACGTTCTCTCTAATTGTTTCTCTTATAATAAAATCAGTTTTAATGACATAGTCACTCACACCAAGATCTGATTTTGTGAATGTGAGGAATTTTTATTCAGAGATACACACATACATGTACCCACATACACACACATAGAGGGAGAGAGAGAGAGAGAGAGAGAGAGAGAGACTAGAACCCCACCATAACCAGGGTGGTTGATTGAAGAAGATGCTTCATTTCACTCTAATTTATAGAGAAAAGGAAGTTATGGGATAGAAGATCTGGACCGTAGGATTAGACAATGTCATGTATCTCATTTGGTTATCTTTTCTACATACATGCATCTATTCCTGTGCAATATCCAGATCAACAGCCAGCTAGGGAGGGGGAAAAGAAATTAATTATATTAGAATCATTGTTACAATTTTTTACCATACTTGAAGATTTTTAGCATTTTTATCGTATTTGGAGATTTAGTAGTAATTACAATACCAAATATGCAAATATACATTTATGTGGGTGCACTATACACCAAATTCCATATCTTCTCACTTTTTGAAATTCAAATTGTAATATGTAGGACTACGTTTTTTCTGAATATTGTCTCCATGTCAATTTTGATTATGTTGTTGGTTTAAAATCTATTTATAGAAAAGTAATTAGTTCAATATGTTTAGTTCTTTTGCATTTGTTGTTACTCTATTCTTACTATCAAAATGATGAAATTTACTTTATTTTTTTTTCACTTTTTCTCACTCAAAGTTTGAGCATATTTTTCGGAACTACATCCTATGTTATGTAGAAAATATTAAATATTTTCTTTTTCTATTCATTCTGTTATTTTTCTTTTCAAAAACGTGTTTTCGTTAGATCCACCGTATACTATATGGCAATGCAAAGGAGCAAACTAGAAACAATGAAACCTTCCTTGTGAGGGTATTCCCCAAGTATCAACTGGTCAAATGCTATGGTAATTTAATAAAGGAAAGCCGATCGACATAGATTGGGCCTGGTATTTCTTGGACACAACAAATTGATGTCCTTTTAATTCAAGGCTTTAAATATAAAAACAAATTGATGGCTCCCTTTAATATGATTTTTGAAATGCCATGAAATTCTGCATTTTACTAATCTCCTTTGGGGGTAAATAAACACATATTTAAGCATTCCATTGTACCAGTGGGGATCTTTATTGACCCCTCACAAATGCTCGTTTGACGCATATATTTATGTATATAGATATATCTTGTGTGCATAGCTTTTGTTTGGATAGATTGTTGAAGGAAAAATAAGTGATGTTTTATTCAGTCTTTTCTTGTAGCTCATGATTTTTTTAACTTAGTAAACATTTTCTTTACATTTATAATTTTTAGCTGTAATCTGAGGTACTTTCCTATCACTTATACAGCCCATTGTGTTATGGACTCCTTCATCTAAGGTGTTAGAGCCTATTCTCTCAGACATCCCTTGGTGTCTTGTCCCTATGGATTTGAAATAAAAACAGAAACTGTTTTGAGTTCATCTTTTTTCTCTACTTTTTTTTTCTATGTTTATTCATGGCATCAAATCAATATGACCCTACTGAACATGTAATGGTAATTTTTTTTATTTTTTACTTTTGAATACTGATAAGTTTTGACTAAGATTAAAAAGAGTTTTGGTTAAAATTTAAAAGGGTTCAATTTGATTTTATAAGATAATATTGTAGAAACATTTCCTATGTTGATGCCCTTTTATAAATCAAAAACTGGATTAGATAAATATTTTATTTCTAAGTTCTCTTGCTTTAACTTGGCATGTTTTATGCATCAGAAATATTGCTAGCACTTGAGTATCTACACATGTTGGGCATCATATATAGAGATTTGAACCCGAAAAATGTGTTAACAAGGGATGAGGGCCATAACATGGTCTCTGATTTTGACTTATCACTCCGCTGCTCGTCAGTCCAAAACTTGTAAAGTTATCATCTGTCCATGTAAGCAGTGGACTTGGCATTCTTATGGTGATCAGTATCTGGTGCACGGATGTATCCAGCCATCAACATTTCTACTGTGCAACTTACCAAGGAAGAATTGCAAATCTAAATCAGACTTTGGCCTATTTGCTGGAGGTAGACTCCCAGAGCTAATGGCAGAACCAACGAATGCACACTCAATGTCATTGGTTATATCGCAGGGTAGCAACGCGTGGTGAGATACAATTGGAAATGCAGATTCAGTTCATTTCATGAGATGCTAGCACCATAGAGGGTCTATTAATTTGATTGCAACTCTCAAGATTGTATAGCCAGGGGGAGAAAAAGAAATTTTCAAATTTTTGGAAGCCCTGTGGCCTCCATATAATTAGTAAGAACCATCTTATTATCAGAGTCAGATAGTAGGACATGCATGCACAATGACATATAAGACATTTACACATACAAATTAAGAGATTCTTTTGCATGTTTTGCTGATAAAGGATATTGAAGTGAATTCTGTTACTGCCTTGCACATTATCAGAAGAGTTTTTGTAACTCGGTAATTTCAAAAATGAAAAAAATAAAAAAAAAAGGGAAGGAAAGGACAGCATATGCAAGAACTCAGGAACCCCTTCAAACCTAAAAACTCAGATCAAGAGAGTATTAAACTCCATTGTTGGCAGAGAATTTATGAATAAAGTTAGACCCTGGAGGCGGCGTTCCTCAAGAGTTTGCTCCACTATTAGGCAAGCTCCATAATTGGTTTTTCAAGCTTCCTGTCTCATGTTCCATCGATCAGCAATACTAAATTAAATTGAAACCCATTGATCACAAAAGAGATCATCCTCCTGATTGAATGTGATTCTTTCACCAATCTAAATTTTGCAGTAACTCCTGATACTAAATGGCTACAAATATCTCTAATCCATAAAATTAGAAGTATCCACTAATCATAATTAGTATTACCCTAGAAAGAAGAGTGTCAGCTTGTTCTTTGAGATAATAATATATCAATCCTATATATTTGGACATCATTCTTTTATATGTTAAAGATGACTACAAATATAAAATATAACATTAATAGTAACTAAATTAAAGGAATTTGAGAAAACTCAACTTAAAATAGTGGCATTCGCAAAGGGTTGGATTTCCAATATTGAGGGGCATTTCAATTTATCAGTTAGATATGAAAGTTAAATAATCATTTTATCTCACATATGGTTAAAACTGAAAAGAACTGCACCGATATTCCTCTTGTCCATTACTCACTCGGACATATCAAGTAGAATTATACTTGATAAATGAGTGATAAAAACGCAGAAAAATTCTGCTAAAGAGCAATCCAGATCAAGAAACAAGAACATGAAAAATTATAATGGGTGAAAATGAAATCTTTAATGCAATTAGGAAAGTGATCTGGCTTAGTCCACTAATCACAATTCTCAATATCTCAACTAAAAGATTAGTGAGTGTTCAATTTTATGAACTAGATTACTAAAGTCTTCTACTCTTCTTTTAGTATGTGGAAATGTTATCACTGGCTAGTGATCAAAACGCGAAAAAAGAAAAATCATACCTAGAACCAGCAACTCTCTTTTGACATTTTAATTTACTTGTCGTATATTTTTAATCATATGCAGCGGGTATCTCTATATCCTTATGTTTAAGACTAATGACAAGCTCAAGATCATTTGGTTCTTTTCCAATCTGCTCTTATAATTCTGGCTACTACTATTGCATAATGGAAATTATGTTCCTCATGTGCGTATGTGTGTGCACAAGAGTGCTTGTGTCACAACATACAGGATAATAAGATCCATGTTTCTGAAATCTTTCTTCCATGTAGAATTCCAAAATTCTGGATCTTTCTGACAACTCGAATAGACCCACTTTAACTATATTTAACTTTCTGGAGCATATACGAACATTACTGTGGAGGAGAGAAAATAGGAGCTCAAAATTCTGCAAGTTTCTTTTGATATTACTCTGAGTTGTATTTCAAAAGAAATCAACAAGGCCTTTATATAGACACTAGGCACTAC
>JAUPMG010000013.1:4569392-4597118 GCA_031762675.1 Pachysandra terminalis | reverse complement strand
CCAATCCTGCAAAACATAGAAAATGCATTAATTCATCTATTTAAAGCATAACTCAAGGACTAATAAGCATGGGTAATAAGTCTAAAAGTGCAAGTGTTAGACACTTATCAGCCCTTGATAAAAAATAAGTGGGGTGATTGTACCTCCTCGGTTGAAAACCCATAAAACTATGATTGTAGAGATAGACTAGTCCTATTACATAGCCATTAAATACAGGGGGTGAATTCACGTTGGTGGGACATCCTGGACAGAGGCTGGATCAAGAGGAAACATGACATCTTTACATTTCTGACATACTGCATTGCATACTAGACTGTTTGATTAGCTTACCTTGGTGATTACTGTAAATAGGCACACAACATGCATAATAAATAATTAACCACATGCATTTCATCTTATCATGATCTCTTTATTGTGCGGACTGGGCATATTGTGAAATGACTGGACTCTAGGATAATCTTGTATACTCATGACGTTATTTACTTATTGGCTTTATAGCTCACGCTTTCTGGCAAACATTTCAGGACATTTAGAAGAGAACACAGTCGATATGAGTACCACAAAGGAAGAAGACTATGGAGAAGAAGACGATTATTACTTTGAGTAATTCATTGTAATGTTGTTGAATACTCTGATATTTTTGGATATTATGATTCTTTTGGGGATACTTGGGTTCTATTTAGGGAATTCTGATTTCTAACCTAGAACTGTATTTTGTAATTCCGCTGCTTACACGTGTAAATATTTATAAAAGGTGTTTTTATTTTCTGTTCTTGTGAATGATTATATTCACTCTTGCTATAGTATATGTGTATTGACTATCACTCCCTTTCCCGAGGGAGTGAGAGTTACAGCTCTAGACCTCACTAGGTCCCCAAGTGGACTCATAGGTTTGGGTTGTGACAAACCAATCCGAGTGTCCTTAACTTTAATGAAATCAGAAGTAAATATGTTCCCTTGCGAACTCCTTTAATGTAAAGTGGGAGAAAGTCTCTCAAAGTACGTAGGAAACCATCTTCAGGAACAATTTCCTAAAGATAGTGTGAATTCGACTTTTGAAGCTCTTTTTCCTAAGGATTTGCTTTTAGAAGTCAAAGTATTGTATTCCAATTTTTATTCAAAGTCAATTCCTAAGGATGAATAAGAGTGACTTCGAACTCTACTTTGTAATTTGAATGCATTTAAGAGTGCATTCAAGGGTGGTAACCCATATCTTTGTCCTTCGAAGGGGACTAAATCCTTAGTCTTTTTTAGGGTGACTAACTTTTGACCATCTCGAGGTGGTTAACCTTCGAGTTCACTTTAGTAGGAGAAAATATACCTCATTCGAATTCACCATCTGGAGGTGGTTGGCTTTCGAGTTGAACTTCAGTAGAAGGAAGTATACCCCCTCGCAGCTCTTTCAAAACAAAGTATCATAAATGGTCCTTCGAAGTCTATGGATACGATCCAAGGGCGACTTCTGAGTTAGAAGCCATAAAAAGTGCCCTCGAAGATCTCTCTTCAGGTGAATTACCTTTGAAACATGAAATAAGGAAATAAAATCATTCGAAGTCTCTTCTTGTGAATGAATAAATGTGACTTCGAGATTTTATTTGAAGTTTCATATGTTTGAGGAATCCATTAGGGGTAGTGTACCCCTGTACTTTGAGAGGGATAATGTCATTTAGAAGGAATGGAGAAATTCATAATCCTTTGATTATTTCGAGAGAAATTATTCTGCTTCATAAGGAATGTAAATCCTTATTTTCTTTAGTCATTCTGAGGGTAGTTAGCCCGTGTCTGTTAGGTTTTGGACATGTGGCATTCCCCCATAAGTTGCTTTTCAAAAATGTTGTTTTTCCAAGAAGCTTTCATTTTTTTGTGATAAGGACAGTCAGATATCTCTGAGCCATTTCAAATATCACTTTTTTACTAAACGGTCTCATTAACGCGTAGCTGCTATAGACAGCTGGTACATGAAAGACGGTTGTGTAACAGTTAACTGTTTTATTGAATGATTCAGTGTATGCGACTATACCTAATAAACGTATACGCGCACATTTTAGATAGCACCACGTATTTAGTGGGATTAATTAGACCACCTGATCACCAATATCTTTTAATCCTTTATTGGGTTTGCTAATCCAATGGGTTTACAAGTTTCCTTTAATATGATGTATCATATTGAAACTATGATACGTCGCTTGTGGTGTTAAATTGTAATACCATTGGTAGATGTTGCCAACGTGATCACGGTTGGTGTGGGTGTTACTGAGGTGTTGAGCAGCAACACTATGATTTGGTGTTGGGATATGCTATCTAATCGTTGTTTTTCTTAAATGAGCCCAAGTTGACATGACATGCTCTTTTGGGAAAACTTATGGTGTGAAGAAGCAACACGACCCTGATGTGTTATCAAGAGAGTGATGGTTTGTTCGGGTATGGGTCACATATAATGTGTCAAGGGGCCTATCACATGGATGTGTTTTGAACATTCCGAGACCAAATCTATTAAGTATTAGATTTGAGTTATTTCATTATAGATCATTGCAAGAAAATAGAGATGCACATTAAATTTTGTGCAAAATCATTAAGTACCATCAAGTCAAAAATTTTGACAAACTGTTACAAAGTCAAGACTCACACATGAAGTCGAACCTTATTCACTACAAGCACAATAAGTCGTGCAAGCAAATAAGTCTTGGGAGAGCATTTGTAGATAGAGAAAATTTTGAGATCAAAATAGGCCACATAGCACGATCTCATAAAGCCAACCCCACTTAGAGATAAGACTCGTCAAATAAGAAAATTGAATCTTTGACTTTGGGAAAGAGCAATACGTAAATGACTCTTGATAGGTCCCATAAAGAATTTTCTATTAAATCTTGATAATTCTTAATAAGTAGAAAGTTAAAATTAAATCCAGATAACTCTTGATAAATAGAGAGTTATCACTCGATAAATAGAGAATTATCTTCAAAAAATTAATGATAATTCTCTACAAGTTGTAGAGATCAAATAGAACTTTACTAACTCTAAATCTATAAATAGGGAAAATCCTCTCAGATTCAGGAGAAGAGAACTGAAGCTCTGTTGCTCTGACACCTTGAAGATCTGAAGTCTTGAAGACTTGAAGATCTACAAACTTGAAGTCCCAAAGTACAACATTCAACCCTAAAGATGCATGTTCATTATCTTAATACGCTCAAAAGCCTAAAGATCCACATCAAGATGAAGCTTTTGGTCTACATCTTCAATAAGACTACAAGAACGAAGATCAAGCCGAAGATTCAGAAAATCATCAAACCCAAGGAAGAAAGATCAAGGAGAAGAAGCTCTAAAGCTCTGCTGGTCTACTGACATGAAGATCTAAAGACTTGAAGCCTCAAAATACAAGTATTCAAGCCTGAAGATAAAGTCCTCCATCTCTGAATACGTTGAAAGGCCCAGAGATCTAAATCAAAGTTGAAGTTTTTGCCCCACATATTCCATAAGTCTACAAGCCCGAAGATCAAGCCGGAGACTTTGCATCAACCCAAGAATAAGCTGTTGCAGCCCTTGGATTGAAGACACCTTGAAGTAAAGAATCAGAGGATATTTTCTTTCATACAAAGAATACCCCTAGAGATTGTAATCTCATATATTTTTAATACAAATTGACTTTGTGATACAGATCTTGTTCGTTGATTCCTTAATAAACGAAATTTGTGTGTACATCCCCAAACAACACTAGGTTACATTCATAATAGCACTAGGTTATACCTTAACCAACACAAGGTTAAACCTATAAAAACTTTAGGTTACACCCATTATAGCATTAGGTTATACCCGTAATAGCACTAGGTTACACCATAGAACTAGGTAACCCTATGAATAATCATAGGGCTGGGCTTGGGCTCCAAAGATAATCCGTGAGCGAGCCTTGGGTGGATTAGGGCCTACTTTTTCATGATAGGTTTGGGTTGGGGCCGATCATGGTCCAGCCCAAGCCCGACCCATGACACAAACATCCCAACTCCTACGTGTTAAAAAACATAAATAAATATCCTTAAAAATGAACATTTTTTGATGTGTTTCTGCTCCAAACCTGATTCCACCAAATAGGATTGCCAGCCAGAAGCTCTATGGAATTCCAAGAAGTCCACAAGTGAGGGATGAATTTACTCGATTACCCCTAATTTGGTGACGTGTCTACATTGCTCACCATACATTCATGGGGCTCCAAGGAGTTCGAACCAAAGTTTTAATCGGGATCCTGGATCGGATCGGTCCCGACCAATCCCGATCCAGATCAAGAGATATTGGCCGGTACGGGCCGACCAGGTCCGATCCAAAAGTTAGATCTTTATTTAATTTTTTTTTTTTTTGGATCGGTCATCAGAACAGCGATACCGACCAATGGAGCGGCGATACCGGTGCAGGAACTACAATACCGGTCAAGATCGGTCGGTATCAGACTGATCCAAACCGATATCAGTTAGATCCTTTATTTTATAAATTAAAAAAAAAAATTGTAGATCGATTGAATCGGCCGATCCAATCACTGGACTGGTTCGGATTGGCCAATTCGGATCTATATCGGTTGGACTGGTCCAATCCAAAGCCTCAGATACAATAATAGTATCATGGCTTGGGATCGGATCGGTTCTGGCCGATCCCGATATGGACCGGCCGATCCGGACCGATCCTAGAAACCATGGTTCCAACTTCCAAGTGCATTTGGTAGCTTTCCTCCCTAGACAAACAAAGTAACAAACAAAGCAGAGTTCTTATAAAACTTCAAGTATTCGTAGGATTACTCGCCAACAAAAAACTAAAAAGAAAAAAATAATAAAAGAGTATAGCAAACATCAAGATACTCTATTTTGTTTTTGTTTATTGTTTTTTTTTTCCTATAATTTTATTTATCGGAAGACAATAACTTGTAATGTGTCATGAAAAGGATAAGGAGAATCAAAGTAGGAATGAGAAACTCTCAAGCTAGAGAGAAAAACACAAAAACTAGCATTTTGTAATAAGAAAAAACAGGGAATAATACTCCCATATTATACTACTTTTCTTTTTTGGTACAACTCTTTTTTTCTTTTTCTTTTTCTTTTTTTTTTTATAAATTATACTGACAATCATAGGGGCACACATCAAAAAATAAAAATATTTGGGTACCCACCATACTTGTGAAGCAGATTTCAATCAATCTGGACCATCCAATCAGTTTTGTCAATCCAAAAAGCGTGATTATGACTTTTTATCCGGTCTGTGTAAATCATTGTGATGCAGGTTCACAATCTAACTGGGACCCATTTCTTAGAAGGACTGAATTACATCTGATGATCATCATGACATAGCAATGCAATATAATATGATAATACCAGAACCATGTAAAATATTTCCTTGGAAAATGACAAAAACAAAAATAAACAGAAATTGTTACTAAACTCATGTTCTACCAACAGCAGAAAAATATGGGATACTGTCCTTTGTCTGAAATGCCAATAACATTTGTTGTGTATACTTCCATGAATGTATATATAGAGAATCCTTCTGTAACAAACACAAACACAAGTAGTCGGTCTTTTCAAGCTCTTCAGACTTGAATTTATATATAGAGAATCTTTCTGCAACAAACACAAGCACAAGTACTCAATTCTTTATAAGCTCTTCATCCAAGACTAGTGGACTGAAACACTTTTCTTGAGGTTTGATTGACTGATCATGGCTGAATCAATGCCGGTGGCTGAAACAATCGAAGGGAGGAGCACAGCATGCCTGCGGTCAGCAAGCAAAAAGATGTTTCAGAGAAGTGAAAGCATATTCACAACATCTCCAAGTATTCGAAGAAGTAATGACGACGAGGATGACCTCAAATGGGCTGCATTGGAGAAGCTCCCCACTTATGACAGACTTACAGTTTCTATCATAGGACTAGATCAGAGTAAGAGCGGGCACTACAGACATGGCCCCGTAGATGTACGCAGGGTTGGTCTCAAGGCTCGCCAAGAGCTTGTTGACAGACTTGTTCCTGTTGTCAACTATGATAATGAGTTCTTTGTGCAAAAGTTACGGGAACGAATTGACAGAGTGGGGATCACTTTACCGGAAGTCGAAGTCAGGTATGAGAATCTCAATGTCGGTACAGAGGTGCATGTAGGTGGAAGAGCAATGCCGACGCTAGTGAATTCCACCTTGAATATGATTGAGGTGAGTTAAGGGATGAATACCAGGGGACCAGTTTTTGTGAGAAATGTATCCTTCTTTTACATAGTGGCATAAGACTGTTTATATGTATTTGGTTTAATCCATAGGAAATTGATTTGGCAGAGTGTTTTGAGCTCCATTATGTTGTACAAGAGCAAGAAAAAGCCGGTGGGAATTCTCAACAACATAAGCGGTATCATCAAGCCGGGAAGGTGAAAATACCTGAACTGCTTCAATTTGGTTCTCTGCAACTTCTGAGTAATTGTTGAATAATACCTGTTAGGCAACACACTTATGACTTAACTACATTGATTTTGCTAATATTCTCAGGCTGACTCTCTTATTGGGCCCTCCAGCTTCTGGGAAGACTACTCTCTTGTTAGCTCTTGCAGGAAAGCTAGATAAGGACCTCAAGGTAAACCTTGATAAATGAAATTTTTGGGTTTTCCTTCCTCTCTGCATGTAAAAGAAATACACACCTGCAACAACACACAAAGATTATAGGTCAGTACTGCGCCAACACACACACACACACACAGATTATAGGTCGGTGTTAACAATTTTATGCTTCATTTGTGGAGACAAGGTTTTGGGAAGAGTTACATACAATGGGCACACCATGAAGGAATTCATTCCACAGAGGACGTCGGCCTACATCAGTCAGCATGATTTGCACATTTGAACCATGACTGTGAGGGAAACACTGGATTTCTCTGCTCAATGTCAGGGTGTTGGATATAGATATGGTACGTTGGATCCTTCCAAAACTTTTCTATTTCATCTGCTGCAAGCATAAAGGAAGCATTTTCATTCTGCTAATAAATCTTTGCAGATGTTCTCGCTGAACTTGCACGAAGAGAGAAAGATCAATCAATAAAGCCAGACCAGGATATCGATTTCTTTATGAAGGTAAAAATAATATAAGAGCAATGAAGAACAAAAGTTGAGTAAAAGAGTTTGGTTTGTATAATAAAATTTGCTGAGGATCACCTCATCAAGTCCTATTTCCTCTTCTTTCTTAGGCTGCAGCAATTCAAGGTCAGAAGGCAAGCATTTTAACAGATTATACCATGAAGGTGAGTAATATGGTTAATATATGCATGCATAAAAGCACAGACTGTCAGAGTTAGTTGTGGTGGTGACAAATATACTTGAATGCACAGTTGCTTGGGCTGGATGTGTGTGCTGATACAATTGTGGGAGATGACATGAGACGAGGGATTTCAGGAGGACAGAAGAAACGAGTTACCACAGGTGAGATGATAGTTGGTCCTTCCACAGCTCTTTTCATGGACGAAATCTCAACAGGGCTAGACAGCTCAACAACCTACCAGATTGTCGAGTGCCTCAAGCATATTATTCATGTCTTCCAATCCACCATTGTCATCTCCCTTCTCCAACCTGCACCAGAAGCATTTGGTCTCTTCGACGATATCATTCTCATCTGTGAAGGGCAGACAATCTACCATGGCCCTCGAGATTCCATTCTGGAATTTTTTGAGACTATGGGCTTTAGATGTCCCGAGAGGAAGTGCGTAGCAGATTTCCTTCAAGAAGTTTGTTTCCCTATACAGAAATATCCACTTGGAACTCTGATATTCTACATCCTTTCAGTCTTGAAAAGTAAACTGTAAAGGTGTCATGGTAAATAGGTGACATCAAGGAAGGATCAAGAACAATATTGGTTTGACAGAAAACAGCCATATCATTACGTACCAGTCGAGGTATTCGCAGAAGCATTTAGGTCATTCCATGTGGGGAAAGAACTCTCCTCAGAGCTTGCTGTTGCTTATGACAGATCCAAAAGCCATCCGGCTGCTCTTATAAGAAAGAAATATGGACTGCCAAAGAAGGAGCTATTTAAAGCCTGTTTTGATAGAGAAATTCTTTTAATGAAGAGGAGTGCAGTCATCTATATATTCAAAACCATACAAGTAAGAAATAACAGTCAATAACTGTTAATCTTCAGAACTAGGAACTTCTTGAACTAACCGTACCTTCTTTTCTCCTTCTTTTCAAATGCAGATCGCAGTGGTTGCCGCAGTAGCAATGACAGTTTTCCTGCGAACAGAGATGGATCATAAATCCCCCGAGGACGGATTGAAGTACATAAGTTTCCTGTTCTTTGGATTGGTGATGAACATGTTTAATGGTCTTGCCGAGTTACAAATGACACTTATAAGATTACCAGTGTTCTACAAGCAGAGAGATGCCTTGTTCTTCCCAGCATGGGCATATTCGCTTTCCACATTTATCACAAGGATTCCTGTGTCATTAATTGAATCTTCTGTCTGGGTGATCCTTACCTATTACACAATTGGACTGGCACCAAGTTTTGGAAGGTGTGCTCCCATTCCACTCAGCAATTCATTTTCTTTTGGTTCTTCTGACCAATTCTATTGCCAACTTTTGCTCAGATTTCTCCGTCAATTGCTTCTATTGTTCAACCTGCATCAAATGTCACTTTCTCTCTTCCGTTTCATCGCGGCATTGGGACGGACCAAGGTCATTGCGATCACATTTGGAGCATATGCTCTACTGGTCATTTTTGTCCTAGGTGGTTTTGTAGTAACTCGAGGTTCGCAAATCAGACCTTTCTCAAAGGAACAATTCATCCTACACAAAGACTATTATTTAGCTAGTTTTAGAGTTCTAAAATTTCCTTTGAACTAAAATCACAGAGGACATATACAAGTGGTGGCTTTGGGGATACTGGACATCTCCTCTAACATATGCTCAGAATGCAATCGGCGTAAACGAATTCCTTGCAAGTAGATGGAGTGAGGTAGGCTTGATCTCAACCAGAACAAATATGCAGGTTAATATCAATATTGGTAAATAAAATATAGCATATTTTGTAGGGAGGTAATGGGCTTCTCGAACTTAGGGGGATGTTCACAGACGAGAAGTGGTACTGGATAGGAAATGGGGTACTCGTCACCTACAACATTCTCTTCAACATCCTCTACACTTTAGCATTGGCATACCTGAATCGTGAGCAGAGAACCCCCTTTGCTGCTTCTGGTTGTTTATTTCTCTGTTTGAGTTTGTTTCTAATTCCTTCCCGCTTCTGTTTCCTTCAGCTCTTGGTAAGCCTCAAGCTTCTGTAACAGACACAAATGAAGCTAGTCATGGAGATCAACATACGAGTAAAGGGCAACCTAATCACAAAGCCGAGGACTTTGGTAAAGCATTATTTGTGCCATTTTATCATTTCAGATTATAAAATATTGACAAGAAAAGCATAGTAGAAGAATGCTTATATTCTAAATCCAAGTTGTCTTCCCATGCCTTCCAGAGAAATCAACGAGGCTGAGACTAGAAGGATGGTGCTTCCATTTAAACCTCTAGCTATGGCATTTGACAATGTGAACTACTATGTTGATATGCCTTCGGTAAGCAAGCTTGAACAGAAATCTATGCATATAAAATCAACAACTCTAAGCATATCCATCAGCATTTACTACAAAAATAAAAATAAAAAATATGAAGTGAACAGATCCATTTATCCATTTACTTGGTCTGTTGTCTATAGGAAATGAAACAGCATGGAATCTCAGATGAGCGGCTCCAGCTTCTTCATGGAGTGAGTGGATCTTTCAGACCAGGTGTTTTAACATGTTTGATGGGCGTGAGTGGTGCTGGGAAGACCACTCTATTGGATGTACTTGCTGGAAGAAAAACGGGTGGATATATCGAGGGGTCAATTACCATCTCTGGCTTCCTCAAGAAGCAAGATACATTTGCACGTATCAGTGGCTACTGCGAACAAAATGACATTCACTCCCCCAACCTCTCTGTTTATGAGTCACTTCTCTTCTCTGCTTGGCTGCGGTTGCCTGCCAGTGTGGATGTACGAAAAAGAGAGGTGAATTTCCTTTAACCTCTAGACAATCTTTATAACCAACTTCAAAGGTTTTTCTTGTAGTAGTTCGTCACTCAATAGAAACCCCAAACTCACTATGCAGATGTTTGTAAAAGAGGTGATGGTTCTGGTTGAACTAAACACTCTGAAGAACGCACTAGTTGGTGTTCCTGGTGTTACTGGACTCTCAACAGAACAAAGGAAGCGTTTAACTATCGCCGTAGAACTTGTGGCAAATCCTTCCATTATATTTATGGATGAACCAACTTCAGGTCTTGATGCTCGAGCTGCAGCCATAGTGATGCGAACTGTTCGTAATACAGTTGACACTGGAAGGACTGTTGTGTGCACAATTCATCAACCCAGTATTGACATCTTTGAGTCTTTTGACGAGGTTAGATTTTCAAATTTACCATTCAATCAATCAATTAAAAAAGAAATTCATTTCAACCTTGATCTTTAAACCTGTATCAACCTCGACCTTCTTTTGTTGTTGGTCTGAAAGCTGTCATGTCTTATGAACAACCTATTTGCATTGTGCAATCTTAACTTTCTGCTCAACTTTTCCATCAACAGCTTTTACTTATGAAAAGAGGAGGAAAAGTCATTTATGCGGGTTCACTTGGTAAGCACTCGCAGGAGCTCATCAACTACTTTGAATCAGTTCAGGGACTACCAAAGATTACTCCTGGATACAACCCAGCAACATGGATGTTGGAGGCTAGTTCAACAGCTTCTGAGAATCATCTCGGAGTAGATTTTGCTGAAATTTATCTTAACTCCTCTCTCTATCAGAAGAACAAAGCATTGATAGAGGAGTTGAAGAAACCAGTGCCAGGTTCTGAAGATCTCCACTTCAAGACCAAATTTTCACAGCCCTTCTGGGTTCAAGCCAAGGCCTGTCTTTGGAAGCAGGATTGGTCCTATTGGAGGAACCCCCAATATAATGTCATACGCTTTTTCTTCACTTTTGTATGTGCTCTACTCTTCGGAAGCATATTTTGGAACATGGGCAGCAAAATGTAAGTATCCTCTGAAAATTAAAATCACTGACTACAATCTCCAATTAAGTACTCACTTGAACACGGTGGATATACCAGGGAGAAGGAACAAGATATTCTGAATGCAATGGGAGCAATGTTTGCCGCAGTTATCTTCCTTGGTTACAATAATGCAGCATCGGTGCAGCCAGTGGTGGACATTGAGAGGAGTGTCTTCTATAGAGAACGGGCAGCAGGCATGTTTTCCGCTCTTCCATATGCCTTGGCCCAGGTAATATATATATATCTTAAAAAAACATCGTTTCTTGCGAAATGTATACATTCAATCATTCTCTTAGTTCAACTGAACAAAAGCATTTCCTTGCCCATTATAATTTCTATAAATAACCCATTCTGCAGGTGTTGGTGGAGCTGCCCTACATTTTTGCGCAATCCATCATATATGGACTCATCGTCTACTTCTGTATGGGCTTCCAATGGACTGCAACAAAGTTCTTGTGGTTCTTCTTCTTCATGTACTTCACTTTCCTCTATTACACATACTATGGGATGATGACTGTTGCCTTAACTCCAAATGCTCCCTTTGCTGCAATTGTATCCTCATTATTCTACGGAATATGGATGCTCTTTTCCGGTTTCCTGATCCCCAGAACTGTGAGTTACAAAGTGTATGTCCGTCTATTTCTTGGCAATGTTCAACTTTATGTGATAACTAAATTTTTGATGTGTGCAGAGCATTCCAATATGGTGGAGATGGTATTCTTGGCTATGCCCTGTTGCCTGGACACTCAATGGTCTAGTGACTTCCCAGTATGGGGATTTGACATTGACCATGTTAACATACGAAGGCGAACAAGTTCCCGTGAAGGATTTTCTGAGCACTTTTTTTGGTTTTGAACACGATATGCTGCCAACTGTTGCTTGTGTCACTGTTGGATTTGCTGTTCTATTTGCCTTTATCTTTGCTTACTCCATCCGCACTTTAAATTTCCTAACCAGGTGAAGAGGTACCAAGACAATGCTTATAAGAGATGAAGGCTCCTCTATTCTTCCATTTGTACTATAATTCTTTTTCCAATTAATAACATAGTGTTCCAATATTTTTGTGTTACAAAGAGAATAATTCTCACAAGTTTCTGGAGTGTGTGTGTTATGAGATTTGCATGTATCGTTGTATGTATATATGAAAAGGAATTCTGGGTAATCTAAAATCCCATTTCTCAAAATCAAATCAAATAGCATGAGTCCAAGTTCATACTAAAATTGATTCCATTCTCCAGTTTCCAATGACCATTTTGAAATAGTGAAATTCATCATATTAAAAGGACCAGTTGATTTAATTTTTACTTTCAGGCTAAGAGATCTCAGAAAGGCCTCATTATTTGATCAATACAACATCTGAGCACACATGACATTTATATAATAAAGACCATGTATCATAAACAATGAATACATAGGACACCTTACATTTATTTCATCTATTAAAATGCATGAATATTAAATAAACAAACTATACCAACACCTTCATTCCAAATTCCTTCCCAAGGCTTAAGTATGACAACTTCTCTCCAAATATCTGAACTAAATCACTCCATCAAGTTTCAAGTGGCCATGCACAAGTGCAATAGTATTGTGTATGAAGGAGAAAATATTGTCAGAAGGGGAGCTTTTAATCCTTTATCTGTTATTTTGGCGCTCCTACAGCAAGAAATTTCATGTGTCTCGTTCTAATACTTCGAATTTGAGAATCAATTCCAAGAGGAAGGCGGTTCAATATTATGGCATGCTTGTATCATAGTTAGGAATGCAAAGGAAAAAAGTTTTTCATAAGGGCAAAGTTTAATCCTCAGCTGTTACTGGTCGCTCCAAATAACTTCTATAAAGGGACATGCTTCAAGTGGAGCACATAAAGACCTCGCCCAGGCTCAAGTCTTTCTGCGTTCAAGCTGGACAAGCCTTGCTCCAAACTGTCTAAAGCATAATACAGTGAAGGCCTCAGAGTGAATCGAAGACAGGAGTAGAAGCAGTTTCAAGAGTAAGCAGGATATCGTTTGAGGCATCAAGAGAAAATCATTACTTAACTTCAACTCGTCTGATGGCTGAATCTTAGGGGTTATAGAAGTCTTTTTTCCTGATGGAGAGGTTAGGGGTGCAAAACTGAAGGTTGAGCCTGATGTGCAGGAGCAGGTGGATTATATTGATTAGACTCGACCTCCATTCCTACTGGATCCTCAACCATCTTAAAAGATAAGAACCATCTGAAACGCTTTCTCCTTCTCTGTAGCTAAATATGTCCTACATAGTTGATAAAACCTTCTTTCCATAACAAGCTTTTTGGCTCTTGGAGAAGTACTATTGGCCAAATCCAACCATAAGGAATGGTCTAGTCTCAAAAGAGGTTGAGATATCCCCTTTTGTTTTGCTAATACAATTATCCCTATTACAAACACAAAGTACAGCTTTTCAAGGCAAATGTCCCACAAGATGCTTGCAATTTAGTTTAGTGCTGAAAATGTGCTCTCACTATGGCCTCTATGAAATTTAAATGGTTAAATTTCTTTGAGATGGAAGAAATAAGCTAAAACCAAATATATATGAGCTTTAGCACAAGTTTTATGCCGGTTACCAACCTTGCACAACCCTTCTTTTCCCGGGCTTGGGAACGGCAATGCACAAAATCAAATACAATTCTAGTTCTCAGTTAGCCTATGTTTTATTACACCAAAAATATGTACATGTTCATGGAAGACTATATGTGAATAATCACCACATTTCCTAGGGTATTGAGTGTTGTTATTGCCTTTCTGTTCTTATAAGCATTTTGTAAAGCCATTCTTCTGTTGCAGCCCTTGTTGCCATGTATATCTGCTAAAACTTTCATTCCATGCTCAAAAAATACGTCATGATTCCATCCCACCAACAAAATGATGGAAACTGTTGGAATTTTTCAAGATTGGTGGCATAGTAATATTAGATACAAACTTCATGAACTATCTACAGTCATCATAAACACAGAAAATATTCACAATCTTTACCAGTAACTCTATTTGATACTTTCTGACCAAACCAAATTAGTGGTATCATATAAAAACTTCATGAACACATAAAAGTCACCATAAACACTTGTGGTCCTTATCGGTATCCGTCCTTGATGCTTGCCTATCAACCTAATGCAAGAAAGAGTTGTCACAGAAGTAGCAGATAGCCTCAAACCTCTCCTCCCCGACACCATGTAGAATTAATCTTATATCAGGTAAAGACAACCTTCCTGCAACTTCTTTATGGATCTGCTCAATTTTTAGTAAACTTCCTCTGTTTAGGGATGAGTTCATCATTTCCAACAAACTGATGAACCTTATATTCATGCCAATTCAACTATGGGCTGTGAACTTCTAAATCACCATGTTAGTCATGATCACCCTCACAGATACTAAGTACTCCCATCTTATGGAAACAGAATACATGCTAGACACATGATGAAAGGTCGTCAAGTAGGTCTAGCTCAAAAGACATCTTGCAGAAGTACCCCATGTTTGCTATTGTCATTTAGGTTGGAAATAGATAATAGGTTAGAATCTATTAAGCAAAGTGGTGCATCAGACATGCCTTAGTGTTCTTCCTTTTTCTTTTCTTTTTTGTGGTAGACAGAGAGTTAATGAATTTTTTTTTTATCGTAGAAGGAATTACCAGGCTACAAAAATAGCTGGCATACAAACAACAAGAAAAAAGATAAGAGGTGGCACAAACCCTAGTCTTAAGATATAAAACTACCCTAATCTCACAATGCATCCCTCTCTCTCTCTCTCTCTCTCTCTCTCCAAAAGTAACTCCCTACTAAGAATCTCCCAAAAAAGGAAGTGCTTCTCTTTGTGGGATTAGGTAGTGCACTCACCAAATGCTTCTTGCCGTCGGACTAAGCCGTCAAGGTTATGTCCGGCTTACTTTCTTTCTCTCTTTTCTCGTCTTCTCAAACCGCATCACCAATAGCACCATGCGCCGAGCGGCCTGCAGGAGCTCGGTGAAGTTGTGGATGTCATTATTCTCAATGTAAGTACGATAATCGTGGCTCATGCCACTAATACAAAGCTGTACTAGCCAATCATTGCTGATGGGTTCATGGCAATCCAATGTCAATGTGTGGAATCGCTTGACTAATTCGACAAGTCCTTCACTAGACCTCTAGTGTTCCTTGCTAAGATGCACAAGGGTGATGATTCTCTATTCGATGAGAAATAAGTTCTGGAAGAAGGCACGAACCATCTCCTCCCACGACTTAATCAAATACGTTGGGAGATTAGAGTATCAAGTGTCTGCTTTGTCGGATAAGGGATTAGAGAATTCTCGAAATTGCAATTCCTTGTCGGAAGTGAATATGCCGAGGGAATTCATGAAGCGGTTGATATGCTCCTTGGCATTCCCAGTCTTGCAGTTATATTTGACAAACTTCGGGGGGTGTAATCCGTTGGATACATCTTTTTAAGAATATTTACTGAGTATGGAGGAGAGGAGGAAAGTTGCAATCTGTGTCATTATCCTCCAGCAATTCTTTCTCACATCTCAACAAAGCGTTGACGTCAGCAAGAGTGATATACTCATCGGCCTTAAGTGGTTCTCCATTAATGACAGAATAAGCTTCTAAGCGTGGTTTCTCGCCAACGTCTCGACAACAACAGGTGGTGGAGGAGCTTGGCAGGTAGCAATAATATTTGCCACAGTTTTAGAAACTCGATTGTTCAGCACGTAAAAGTCTGTCATGACTTTGAGTCAACTCAGCCTTCGGATTTCCCTACCAAACTGTCTATTCAGTCAGTGCATGTGATTGCAACTCGGCTACCTCTTCCAGTTTGGCTAGAAGAACGTTAGGTACTTGCGACTAATCATGGACTGTGTTGGAATTGGAATGCGTTCGACATTGACTAAGTCCACTCACCATCTTTAGAAAGGGATGAAACTCGATTTCTCACAAATAACAAAGAAATGAAAATGAACTTATCTCTTCTCACGGAATTCGGTTTGAGTGATCCCTAGCGGAATCGCCATTTAATGTAGATGGGTTTTTGGTGAACACAATCCACATATGCTGAGGATACTTATGTGCTCTCCCACGTGTCTCAAGGTCGGGATAGCTAGATCCAACTCGGGCCTAAATCGCTATAATACAGCCGTCTCATGACGTTTGTTCAAATTGAGAATGGGGGAGCGGGTGGGTAGAGAAGGCATAGAAGGTGAACTATGACTACGGATGACGGGAAATCTCAAGTCTGGATCGATGCCACCTCAAGAGTTTCCTTGTATAAGTCTTCCCAACTCTCTCTCTCTCTCTCTCTCTCTCTCGTTTGTCGAAGAATCTCTACATTGAGCACCAGGGTGGTCAAAAATGGTCCCCAACAAACAAGGATGTTTCCAAGACAACACCCTATCACCTTTTGTCTTGGGCGCCCATCCCTACTAGGGTTGCCAGGCACCTCGGTAACCCCGGGTGCCTAGGCCTTTCCCACCCCTACCAGGATGGTGTCGGACGCTCGACAATTGAGGTGATGCCAGGTGTCCGTCGGGTCCGGTTTCAACTAGATGGAGCACCTTGCTGGTTTTGATTCTTTCCTTATTTTTAAAGTAACATGGCAAAAGGCCCATCCCGGTTCCTCTCATGGCGTTTGCCGAAGAGTTTGGGATACAAAATGAGCTCATCAAAGTCTCAGTTTGTTCGTTGGGGTTGCCTAAGGAACTCAGTCTAACCATATTCACAAAAAGTCATTAATGTCTCAAATCTCGATTTAATGCTAACCTAGCAGTCTAATAGGTAATGACGCGGCTCGTGGCTCATCACATCTCCTCATTATGCTAACATGGCATTCTTGCCAAAAATGACCATCAACAGTTTTGCATTGATGGGTTTGATTTTATTTGAACATAAATGTGGTTTTTACTAATGATATGTGTGCATTTGTAATAAGCCTGATTGAAATTGTATGTAATTTGGGCTGGACCGAATTCAAATTATAATATTTGGGTTGGGTTGGGTTTCGGCTCAACGATTTTATGCTCAGTTTGGGCCAACTAAATTTGGATTGAACTGAGCCCAAATTGATCAAAACCCGGTCCAACCTGCCCTACTTAGAGCTCTACTGATGAATGATATATTCATGCTTGAAGCTACTATACGAACTAAATAAACTAACCACTAAGAGAAAGGTCCTCATCCAAGAGATGGTGTTCTCTAAGTATACCTTCAAAATGAGTCTGTGGCCCCTGTATTAACTCAAACTCCCTAAGCTCAAATGATAAGGCCCAAAGCTCCATAATCATTGAGGTCCTCAATACAATCAGCCCAGAACACACGTGCACAGTGGACACCTTGTAGTTCCTAACAAACCCCACAAATGGCCGAAGGTTCCAGATTTTCAAGAGAGCTACCATCAAAGTTGACCTTTAGGGCTCCCCTCTCAGATGGAGCCCAATTCACAAGGAAGGCAGGCGTGTGAAACGAAGAGTGGCTAACTGATCTCCATGTAGAGACTTGGAATTTCGTTCTCCTTAACTTGAGGAGATTGATGACTATCTTGTTGTATATATATTATTCTACAGATTACAAAACTAGTAGAACTAAGTACTTAAGAGTATTTGAAATTCAAAAGACTTGTGCACGTAAGCACATGTGGATAGAAGTCCATTTGACTATGGCCTCTTATCCGTAAAACCCACCTCAAGCGTAGCGGGTTCGTTTGAACCGCAAGCTTGGACCGTGACAAAACAAACCGAGGTCTAGACAGAGGTTTAGTGAGAAAATCCGCCGTTTGATTATTGGAGGAAATAAGCCGAACACGAAGATTCTTCCTCGCAGCCTTATCACGAACAAAGTGATAATCAATCTCAACATGATTGGTTCGAGCATGATAGATTGGGTTGACAGTGAGATAAGTGGCTCCAATGTTATCACACCATAGGATAGGAGACGACGGTAGATATACACCAAGTTCAAACAAAAGTGTTTGAAGCCATGAAATTTCTGTTGTTGCGTTTGCAAGCCCACAATAATCGGATTCGGTACTAGATCGAGACACAGTACGTTGCTTTTTGCAATTCTATGAAATAAGATTAGAGCCAAGATAGATACAAAAACCACTTGTGGACCGTCGATCATCAGGGAAACTTGCCCAATCCGCATCAGAGTAGCATTGAAGAGATCCGGAGGATGAAAATGAGTAAAACAGAAAAAAGTTGACAGTGTTTTTCAGATACCGCAGGATGAGTTTCATAGCAGACCAGTCAATATCAATTGGTCGTTGCATGAACTGACATACCTTGTTAATGGAGAAGACACTATCCGGTCTCTTAAAAGAGAGATATTGTAAAGCCTCCACAGCACTTCGATATTCGTGTGGATCCGTCAAGCTTACGCCATCAAACTTAGTTATAGGACGATCAACAGCCACTGGTGTAACACATGGTTTCGCACTAGTCATATTTGTGCGTTTCAGCAAATCAAGGATGTATTTGGTTTGTGAGAGAAAAATTCCATAAGTTGTTTTGTGGGCTTCAATTCCAAGGAAGTATGAGAGTACTCCGAGGTCTCGAAGTGCAAATTCACTTCCAAGTGACTGGAGAGGGTGAGAAATAAATTCTGGTTTATTTCTTGTTACGAGAATATCATCCACATACATCAAAATATACACAGTGATTCCTTGATCTTGAAGAATAAAAAGTAAAGAATCAGCTTTTGATCCTTTGAATCCCAATTCAAAAAGAAACGTGCTGAGTCATTGGAACCATGACCGTGGAGCCCGTTTAAGTCCATATAGAGCCTTCTTTAACTTCCAGACATAGGTAGGATGACTTTGATTAATGAAATTGGGAGGCTGGTACATGAACACATCTTCTTCCAAACAACCATGTAAGAATGCATTTGAAACATCAAGTTGCCGAATACCCATTTTTAAGCAACTGTAATGGAGAGAACAGTACGAATAGTAACAGGTTTGACCATAGAGCTGAATGTCTGTCCATAATCTAATCCATGTTCTTAATGAAACCTCTTTACAATTAGACATGCTTTGTATCGATCAATGTCACCATCAGATTTTCTTTTAATTTTAGAAACCCATTTACAGCCCACTATATTCATGTGAAAAGAATGTGAGACAAGTGTCCAAGTGCCATTGAATAATAGAGCATTGTATTCTAAATCCATGGCCTTCCTCCAGTTAGAATCCTTGACAGCTTGACTGAAACATATTGCTTAAAAAACCTCATGAGATAAGGTTGAAATTAAAGCAGTGGGAAGAGGATAACAAGTGACAGAGAAGGTCTTTGGCTTATGTGTACCATCTCTGGTACGGGTGACCATAGGATGAGATAAAGTAGGTGTTTGATTTGAATTTGACGTTGAAGAGGGGTTGAGATCAACGACCAAGTTAATTCCTTGAAGATCACAAGACTCATTAAAAGTGGAAACGTGATCTATAGTTGCTGATTTGGAGGAACTAGAAGTACCCACAGTGCAGCTATCTTACCCACGTGGAAAGGATAAATGATTTGAATGAGAGTGATCGGTAGTTGCTGATTTCTCTAGAGTTGCTGATTTTTAGTAGGTAGAAATCTCCAACGAGCAGTTATCTTGCCCATGTGGCAAGGATAGAATATTTGAATGAGATTTTGCAACAATATCACTACATAAAATAGGATCCTTCAACGTGTTTTCATGTTGCCCATGTGGCAAAGATAGGATATTTGAAGGAGATTCTTCAGTAGATCTAGCAGATAAGATAGAGTCCTTCTGATTAGGAGCTCTGTTATGCGGAACGTAGGTCCTTAGTGGAGAGGAAGTACGAGTTTGTTGGAATCCTTGTAGCATCAAATTTGAAGAGTTGTGTTGATTTGAACTTTGTGAAGATATTGTTTATTGCACATTATTAGGAAGTGGGCCCCTTGGTCAATTGATTGTTGAAGGAGATCTCATTGGAGATAAACTCTGTTGTAGAAAATCAGGAGGTGAACCCCTTGGACGTGTAGTTCCTTGTTGCTCAAAAATAGGGGATAATGATGGCCCACATGAGGATTTCACAGCAGTAGCCGAACTTGAGTGCACATGTGGCAAATTTGAATTTGAATTTTGAGGTGATTTAAGAAAATCCAACGAACCAGGGAATGAGAAATTTACAAGACCAAGAGAAGGTGTAACACACGTCTAGTTCTACATAATATCAAATGAAAAAATTAAAGAGGTGCTAGAAGAATTATCCTTGCATTTTGACTGTTGTAGTGAGATATAGGGAAACTCCTGCTCATTGAAGATAACATGCCAAAAAATAAATATCCAATTGTATGAAGGATCCAAGCACCTATAGTCCTGATGACTGTTACTATAGCCAATAAAAACATATTTAGTAGTAGATTTAAACTGAAATTTATGTCAATTATATGGCCTTAGATACGGGAAACAGGCACAACCAAAAACCTTCAAGAATTTATATTCCTCTTTATGTATAAATAATTTCCCGAAAGGAATCAGATTTCCAATAGAATGAGAGGGAATACGATTAATCAGATATGTGGCCGTATGAAATGCGTCAACCCAAAATTTGAGAGGCATGGAGGCATGAGCAAGAAGAGTAAGACCCGTCTCATCAATATGCCGATGTTTTCTTTCTGCTGAACTATTATGCTCATGTGTACGAGGACAAGAGACACGATGAGAAATTCCTTAAACAGATAAATATTTATTTAACGACTGAAATTCTCCACCCTAATCAGATTGCAATGCTTTGATTGAATAACCAAAATACTTCTTAACGTGAGTCTTGAAATTAATACAAATTTTCAAAACATCAAATTTGTAAGAGATAGGAAAGAGTTAGGTGAATTACAATAATCATCAAGATAGTGGACATAGTATCTGCTTCCATTATTTGACACAACCGGAGCAAGACTCCAAACATTTGAGTACAGTAAGTCCAATTGACCAGATGACTTAGAAAAAGATGGAGAAAAAGGCAACGTGTGACTTTTGCCTAACTGACAAGCTGAACAAAAAATTACACAAAGTCTTATTCTTGATATTCGACAATTTATTTGCAGATAAAACATGATCCACTATGCAGCATGCACGATGACCAAGCTGTTGATGCTAAATATCTGATGAAACCCTTTCTCCAATAAGTGTAGACTTTGAATTAACTTTTGATGAGTTATGAGAAAGGAGTTGATATAGACCGTCTTTAATTTTTCCTCGAAGTAGAACCTTGTCACGACCCAAACTTAAAGGAAATTCACGTGTGAATCCCTTAGGTTCAAACCGCGACTCTCACCCCATATCCCTATGGGAGTGGAAAGTAATAAGGGCCAAATCATATGAATCAATGAAACTTTAAAGAAAATTATCATTAATGAAAATAATGAAAATCTAAATAACTTATTACATCCAAGACACTTTAAGAAATAGTAGCGGAAAAACAATGGAAAATACTATCAATTCTCATGTTTAAATCATATCCTAACTCTATACATAATATCTAATCTAAAAAATAAAAATAAAACTTATTACAGAATTCTAAGTATAAATCATTGAAAACCGTCATCCAGTCCAGCCACGAAAACCTCAACATGTTCCCCATCTAAATTCCCTGAAATGGTTGCGCAAAGGCGTCAGCTACACTTAGTCCAGTAAGTAATCAATTAAACAGTATTTTAGATTGGAATACGGTCAAAGATACTCTCTAATGATACAACATAGGTTACACAACAATAAATATGATAATCATGTTAAAATATGCAAGTATATGTGAAGTAAATGCAATGTGATGCAATTCAGATTTAATGTATGCAATGCATGCTCATGCAACAAATAATATGATTATCACATGTAATCCATGCACATAAAGATGCTATGCAGTTAATGCATATTGATTTGCATTCGATTAATGTATGTTCCACATCCAACCTTAATCGTACTAGTCGAGATATCTCACCCAGAACACATCTTTCGGTATTTGGTTGGGCTAATAGATCATTCTATGTACACATCATAGTTTCTAGGAGCTTCGACCTAGAGGTCACAAGCGCCTCAGTTATTTTCGATCATACAATCATCCAGATTTACCTCTGTGAATCATACATTAGCCGATCTACTAACAGAATTCACTCAAATAATTGGTATATTGGGAATGACACCCAGAACATATCCCTCACCATAAACAGATTTGATTGGTCTATTAGGATGATCAGTCCTTAACACATATATTAAAATATCAATAGTCCACCCAGGACTTCCTCACCAATATGATAACACTCATCATGTCCATAATATTCAACACGTGAATTTATGGAGTATAGTCAAGGTATTAGACCTACCCAAGGTCAATAATGCAAATGGGCATACGCTGTGCAAGTGTAGTTTAGGTGCACATTAACTAATCATACAATATTTGTACAGTTGTAGAATATATAATCAATATGAGAATGTAAACCTTATCATGTACTTCATAGTATTCATATCAACTTCAATTCATGTGAGATTGTAGTCAAATATGAGCAATTATCAATCAACCAATTCAATTATCAAAACATGCCATAATATCATCATAATTAATCGCATGTAATCAGGAATCCAACATATAACATGAAACTCATTAATTTGACATACCTGGGATGTCCGGCAAGCTAACCGGCACACCGGTTGGTCACCGGCAGCCTAGGCAGGGGCTAAAAATCCAACACATAGAGAATTTGTCCTACCGGCAGGCTAACCGATACACCGGTTGGCCACCGGTAGGCTAGGTAGCAAGTCCAAAAACACTAAACACAGTCATTGATGCCACCGGCAGGCCACCCGGCATGCCAGTTGGCCACCGGTGCACTAGGCATAACCAAATAATTAATATGAGCTATCCGGCTGGCTAACCGCTACACCGGTTGGTCCATCGGATGCTCACTGGGTGAACTGGTAGGCCAACCGGCACACCGGTAGCCTGCCGGTTTGCCTAAAAACAGCAAAATAACTTTATTTTTTGTATTTTAAATTAGTTTTAGCCAAAATCTTCAACTAACACTCGTATTAATATCACAATCCGAACCAAACCAAATTAAAATATTAATCAAATCACTAACTTACCTTGCTTAGGATGATCATGCTTAATAATTTAAGTTTTTAAAACGAATCAATATGTTCTTCAGTTTGAATTTAAAGTGTCATGTCACATTCAATGAATATGACATCTCACCTAAATCCAAATCCAAAATAGAGAATAATCGAATTACTTACAGTGCTCTAGCTCATCGGATCTTCTTCTTCTTCAAACCAGTTCTAGTCTGAACTGTTCTTTTTCCTCTTCTTCGCTCCAGCAATCAACTTGGATTTAAGTTTAATGATTTGGACGACCAACCCAGTGGTTATATAGATTTTAATCTTGTCTCCTAGTTGTTCTAGAGTTAAACTTAGTTTAGGATTAAGTTTTTAATCCAAGCCTTTAGATTAGATTAGTTAATTTACAACATTTAGATGAGAGGTGTTCTAGTACTTCTAGTGTGAGTTAATGTCTTCTCTTATCTTGTCTTATCCTAATTAGATTAGGCTCTTTTACTTTTAATCTTAGCTTTTAGATTAGTCTAATTAATCTCAACCATTGATTTTAAGTCTTCTAGTCATATTAAGAACATTGATGATTGTTTTAATCTTAATATAATGTCCTAGTTGTATTATAACTTATCCTTAATTTATTATTATTTAATTAGCACGAAAATTAGTTATTAATTAAGTTAATTAGGCTTTAGTCTATTTGACTATGGACTCTTTTTCGTAACACTCCAATCCTCTATACAATAATGGAACACCCTTAAACTTGTCTGTCGCACTAGCCTAACTGGTAGCCAACGACATCATTCTTTTAATCAAAATCAAAGAGACCAACTGATGCCATGGGTTAAGAGTCTAGTGAGAAGCGCCACCCTGTTACGAATCCGTCTGTCTCCACTGTTGAGGGAAGTGAAGCACTGAGTGGGTCATGGCCATTGAAAGTCCCAATAGCTGAAAACATACTGCCAAATCCTCCTAGCCACCTCACAATGAATAAAAGAATGATTTATGGACTCTCCCTAATTCAAACACATACAACAAACTTGAGAAGATAAAGCATCAGGTATGCCTTAGTTAGGTTTACTGGCAGTAATACTGCATACATGTAGCCTGGGTGACCAATGAGATTGATCATAAGTGCATAGTGGTCTGCAGTAGGCCAATTGGACAGAATTATCTCTGTTCATTTCAATCAAGTGAAAATGGTTACCAGAGGAAAGAATCAACAATAAAGGTCCGGATTCAATTTGTCTTGCAACATGCGGTCATAAAGTGTTGAAGCCTCTTGATCCCATCCATTTTGCGCACAACGCCATGATCATGGCATACCAAGGGACCACGTTATAAGTTGGCATCAATTCAAAAATAACTCATGTATCCACAACATCTTCACATTTAGAATACATACCAAGAAGGGCACTGAAGTCAAGCAAACCAATCTCAATTCCAGAAAGAACTCTTTCACATGAATTACTTTACCATGGACAAAGGAGGCTTAATCTGGCATATAAGCTAGAGACTCTGAGATGGCAAATCTGTCTAGTATGATATCTTTTGATTGCATCCCACTAAGCATTACCTAAGCATCCTCTGCTTTTGCATTTTAGCCATAAAAAACAATCATTTTTGTCTAACTATCTTCTTCCCTCTATTTTCCTACTTGCAAATTGCATCTTATACAAATCCATTTTAAAAATAAGAACCAAGAACACTATAAACTGTAATAAGAACAACCTTATGCTTAATGCCTGCATTTCAAAAAATAAATCCAGGCACCTCACAGGCTGCCCATTTTCTATATAATTAGTAATCATTAAAATTCAAGATAATACATTCCTGCAAACCACTTTGAAGAGAAAATGATTTTATTGATAATCTCTAGGTGATTACAAAGAGATACCATTGGGGATTTAAATAGAAAATACATAGAGATGAAAATAGAAACTAAATCAATCTAATCCAGTTTGATAAGATTTTAAAATCAAATCCATATCTTCCAAATCAGTACAAATCTTCATCAATTCCCCCATCAAAACTAGAACTTCCTTATAGGTGAGATACACATGATAATGTGTATCTTACATGTACCAAACCTCTATGTGCTTTCCCTTGATACGTATCTCACATGTACCAAACCTCTATGTGGTTTCCCTTGATATGTCTTTATACTTTCCCCGCTAATTTGCATGAGTTTGACTCTAATAATTGTATCGATCTTGTCAATTGCCAAATCGACATTCTCTTGTAGTTGTCACTATTGAAGTGTGTGCAGAGAGAATAATATAGATCTCATTGGACCAGACCTCGACGGATCACCTCAATGGGTAAGGGCCTCGATGGACCAATAGCCTCTTGGGCATGCAATAAAATTAACCTCTTGGGTCAATGGTTCCATGAACTTGCCTATGGTCTTTCCATAAGGGTTACGGGCCTTTAAAAAGGCCTCTTTGGACCTAAAATTGGATCATCAAGATCTTGCATTTTGTCTCGCCAAAAGGCATCATGATTTAGTTTTTATATACTTGACCATCAATCTTGCCTCACTTGGATATCAATCAAAGCATTCAAATAAACACATTTCCTTTCAAATTACTAACAATAATACGTTGAATCTGCTTCTCACACTCTAGAGTCCAATAGTTTTGAGCATAATGTCAAAACACTCACTATTGTATACTTTATAGGCTCGGAATTGTATAACTAAGAATGGAATCAGAACCAGGAATTTGATCGAAGAATGCCTCAAAATCCTCAATGATTTTGAGTACACGGAATCCTCATCACACTACGATACATATCTATGGAGAATTTCTTTGAATGAGTGTCAAGCATCGAAGATATCTTTCCAACTCCACTTAAGACGATGCAGATAATCTTGAACAATTGAATTGTTCAATTAGGGTGAAGCTCCATATGTAAGTTCAAACATGTCAGAGCGAGGGACAAGAAGAGTAAGCTTGAGCTCCCATGTAGCCAAGAGAGTAATTCTACAGCATGGGAAGTTTGTTTCTTTGCTTTCATCTTTTTTCAAATTCTTGTTTTCTGTTACAGGGTCCCTTTTGATTGGTTAATTGGGAGGGATTAACCGTTAACATTCACTATTATGAAATGACCAATCCATCCTTTGCTTCTCCTATGGTTTAACTGAACTAAACAGGATGTCCTAACTGGAAATTTGGAAAGTGGCCTACTTCCTGGTTTTCCAAATACCAATTTCTGGCAATGCCTTTTTCAGTTAAAAAATTGCATACCTTATATATATATATATATACATTATTTTCCTTTGCATTTTCTATTTCCATATATTATTTTAATTTGAAAAATTATATATGACATTGCAGAACAGATGGATGAACTAGATGGAAGAAATGCTGACCTGGAAATATTTATTTTATGTTCCTATAATTTTCCTCTACATTTTCTGTTAATGTTAAAAGATGTTAGTAGCTAATTAAATATTGTTTCAGAGATTTTTTAATAAAGGAAACAAGGGATAGTCCTCTCACATTGTAATTATAATCATATGGGTTCTCATCATAGAAGTGATGAACATTTCACTCAATCTCAACCATCTAGTCAGTGGACCCATGTCAAAAGGGTCATTGGTGTTTAACTGATTGAATGATCTTAGCCATCGGTTTTTTACCACCAAAAAAGTGTGTACTCGTGAATTTCACAATTCGAACAAGTCAATTGTATGATTTTGGTATATGCTATTTCTAAAGAATAGTAAGATATAGCATTGAAATATATGATGGTACAAAGATAAAACTGTGGATTAACCCAAAAATGAGAAATCAAAACATTACCATAAGAAAATGAGAAACAAAGATAATTCATTTTTTAACAACAGCTTGAAAAGATAGGAGGATACTGTATTATGTGTGGATCAAACTGTGGATTAATCCAAAAATGAGAAATCAAAACATTACCATAAGAAAATGAGAAACAAAGATAATTCATTTTATAACAATAGCTTGAAAAGATGAGAGGATACTGTATTATGTGTGGATCAAATGCAAATCACATTTAGTGTCTACAATGTATGAATACATATAATTAGAGGACCCTTTCTGCAACAAACGCAAGCACTAATTTTCACCCTTCTCAAGGTTTGACTGCCAGATCATGGCTGGATCAATGAGGAATGAGGATGGCCATAGGTGCTAAAGGGCGGACGGTGACAAGCCTGAGATTAGCGAAAAAAAAGATGTTTCTGTAGAAAAATAAGGGCTTACGTGTGCTTTAGTGTCATGACCCAAACCGGAAATCTCATTTGAGATCCCAAATTTGAATACGTAACCTTCATCCCAAACAGAAGCCTGGGAGTGGCAAGCGATATCTAGCCAAAAGGGCTAAATGTAAACAGGATATTAAATAAGATATGATATGAAATATGAAAATTATTAAATAATATCCGATATAATCATTTATCACACTAACAACGGAAATCACACTAGTCTAGTTTTTTCAAATAAATTCCTACTGTTTATTTAGGCAAAAAGCCTAAATATGAATCTTAGGGAAATTATCATCTATAGGAAGTTGTATATATATCAGAGTCGCATAATTAAATATATTAAAAATTCATTCAAAGGAGAAATAATAAGATAGGG
>JAUPMG010000013.1:4535475-4569292 GCA_031762675.1 Pachysandra terminalis | reverse complement strand
GAATCTCCAACTTATTATTGAGTTATCTTTTAGTTTGACTTACATTCTTTTAGTTTGAATTACATGACATTTGATTCTTGCTGTTATTTATCTGTTAGTTTGAATTACATTAACTTTAGTTTGATTAAATTACATATAACATCTATTTTACAACTTATAGACCCGACAACGTGTAAGCTAACCCCCTCATGTAATAACTTTTAATGTGTAGGCATTTTTTTGTTTTTGCATTTTTGATGCATTTGGATGCATTTAGGCCTTAATTAGACATATTTAAAGTTTGGGGCCAAAACTTCATCAAAAACCCATGGTTTCCCCACATTTGCCTCAGATTTCCCCCACTTTTCACCATGTCGCCGAAGTCACCTGGCGACATCGACATCGACATCGTAAACCTCTGAGATACATATATTACTATGATTTAGTGCTTCAAATTTAATCATGTCTTAAGCTAATCAACTTGCGGGGGGCTCTCTTACTTGGAATGGAAAATATTATTCTTTTCATTCAAGAAGTATCCTGCATTTGGCCTTTTAAGTTGCAAGGGCAAAACCTGAACGACATATGAGATACATATATTACTATGGTTTAGTGCTTCAAATTTAATCATGTCTTAAGCTAATCAACTTACGGGGATCTCTAACTGTCATAGTACAAAATAAAATTTCTCATCCTTGATTGTTTAGATGATAATTTATATTCATTTATTTCTGTTATTTTATTACCTAGTCACCAATTGGATTTTTTTCCCTTTGCAGTTAAGGATGTTGTCTCGCAGTTGAACTCAATTCTTTCAAAACAGAAACTGCTAGTGTCAATTGCTGCAGGAATCAAATTAAAAGATTTGCAGGTTTGTGCAACAAAGCTCTTTATTTCTCATTGAATATAGTTCTTTAAGTAATGCAAGGATTGTAATCCAACTTGTTCTTTTTTTTTTTTGATTTTTTTTTATTTTGAATTTTGAACTTCAGCTTATGACATAAAGATTTCCTTCCCTCCCACTATATTCTGAAGAAGATTTTTCTTATAGATGCAAAGAAGATATGCTATGAAACTTTTTAGTTATATATTCTATTTTCCTAATACATAATAAACATCTTCAAACGAGCTCTTTTGGGTAAGATTATAACTCTTAAGCAACTTACTTGTCAAAGCTCATCGTTTTATATAAGATTATAAATGGTTCAGTATCTCATTCTAATTAAATCTACATGAGAATCGAATTGCCATGTCATGAATCCTTAATGACCATGCCTTTGTCAGACCCAAATCCTTTAACGCTACTGGATTTTGTATGTTAGATTAACATCTCATATATCACGAGACTCTGCCTAGATTAATATGATGGAACCAATGTTGTAAAAGGTAAATAAGCGGGGTGAGGCGTTTGATCCTCCCAAAAAATGCAAGGTGTAAGCCATAGGTTGTGAAGGTCAAGCTTTGTGCTCAATCATTTTTCACATTGAAAAATAAGTGAAGAAAAAGTTAGGATGTATTATGTGTTGGAGAAAATATAAAAATGATTCAATTGAAAATTAAATCTAAAGGACGTCACCAAGAACTACTGCAGGATAGTTTGCTTAAAAGTCTCCCTAACATTTACAAGGTTCCTTTGAAAGTTTATGAAAGCTTCAAAATACTTTTAACATAAATTTTTTTTTTGATCAGTAAAGGAGATAAGTATATTCATAATAAAGTAGAAAGAGGATGAGTAGATAAGAGATAACGCCCCACAAGCCGACCCTATGTATATGAAGTGTGTACATAGACAGTAAACAGGAATAAAAACCAAAAGGGCAGAAAAAGAAGAGCTAAAATCCAACAGAATGCAAACCCGCAAAGTCCTATTACAAAAGTTCTGACTATAAAAATCCCAACTACCTTTAAAATCCCCAAAAGAAGTTGTATAAAATTTACATCTAGGACTTAACCAGAAGAAAATGGTAGATAGCATCTGATCCACAAGACGATCCACTTCACATTCAGGTTCAGCATCCTCAAATGTTCTTCTATTACGTTCTTTCCAAATGATCCAACAAATAACAAAAGGGCACACTTTCCATATGAGATTCTTCTTAGAGTTCTCCCTCTTCTTATCCCAGCCTTCTAGAAGCATACTAATGTCCCTCGGCCACACTCTAAGCACTCCGAACCTGTTGAGGATCTTCCCGCAAATGAAAGAGGCTACTTCAATTGGCATTCTCCTCATAAGCTTTACAGATCATACATCGATTGGGCATGACCCAACCCCTAGATTTTAAGTGATTAACAGTAAAAACTTTATCTTTAGCCGAAGTCCACATGAAAAATTGTGCTTTGGAAGGCATACCTAGTTGCCAAAGAGTTCTTGCCACACTAAAAGGTTGCAGCTGTTGCAATAGCCGATTATAATATGCTGTCACCGAGAACACATCTTTAGAATTACCACACCATTGCCTCAAATTCTGCCTATCTGAAAAAGAATCATCCTTGATCAAACAAAGAAAGTTAGATACTGACTCCAACTGTCTATCAAACAACGCTCTTCTTGGACCCAAGTTACAAGAAGCCCCTTGATTCCTCGAAATAGTATTGTACACCCTATCTTCCATGGAGAGAGATAGCTTATAAAGATTCGGAAACTGATATTTTAGATTATTCAGGCCAATCCATTTATCAAGCCAGAATAAAGGCCTCTTCCCATTACCCACGGCCATCCTGATATTTGCCTCAAATTTTGAGCTTTCTGACATTATGGCCTTCCAAAGACTCAAACCATGGGTATTTTGCACAAAGAACGTTGACCAATCGCCTGTGTTACTAACGTAATTTGCAGCAATAACCCGCCTCCATTGCCTGCTCCTCTCCATCCCAAATCATTATAACCATTTCCCCAAAAGAGCTTCATTAAGTTCGAGCAGCCTCCTTAAACCCCCAACCCTTGAGGTCTGCATACTTCTTCCCACTTCACTAAATGAAACTTGTGAACATCTCCTTTCCCTCTCCATAAAAAAATATAATTTAAGCTCCTCTACTCACGTAGCCACAAAGACCGGAATCTTGAATAAAGATAGAAAGTAAGTAGGCAAGTTAGTTAAGGAACTATGAATCAAAGTCAGCTTATCACCCTTAGACAAGTCTTCTGCTTTCCATAGAGAAACTTTCTTCTCCGATCTGTCCACTACCTTATCCCAAGCGGATTTCAGCTTAAAGGAAGCCCCAAGGGGTAAACCCAAGTACCATGTAGGTAGTTTTCCTGCTTTGCATCCCAATATGCCTCTTAAATGATCCTGATTCGCATCCTTCTCCCCTATCTCAAACATACCACTTTTATTAAGATTAATCTTCAGCCCTGACACCGCTTCAAAACAAAGAAGTATGTACACCACAATCTTAACTTGGGTAGCTTTACAAAAGATAGCAATATCATCTGCAAATTGAAGGCGAGATATCTCCAAACTATTAACCCCTTCCAGCAAGTTCGAATGGACTGCCTTGGACATCAACCTACTAAACGCTTCCGCTACTATTAAAAACAGGAAAGGGGATAAGGGATCACCTTGTCTATGACCCCTATTCGATTTGAAGAATCCCACTGCTGATCCATTCACTAGAACTGAAAAATAAGGTGTAGAGATGCATGCTTTGATTCAATTCCCCCATTTTACGCCAAAACCCATTCTTCCCATTAGATACATCAAGAAATCCCAATTTACGTGATCATACACTTTCTCCATATCAAGTTTGCAAACCACCCACCCAATCCCTCTCCTTTCTAGCTAGCGAGTCATTTGCAATCAACACCCTAACCAAAATTTGTCTCCCTCCAATGAACGCACTTTGCGCCTGGGATATAACACTTGGCAGAATTTTTCTTAATCTATTCGCCAATAATTTGGATAAAATTTTATACAAGCTTCCTACTAGGCTGATTGGTAAAAATGTAGCATTGCCACTTTTTTCAAACCCAAAGTCACTATAGAATTCCTCTAGAGACTTCTTTAATTCTCCCTTAATAGTGGACCAGAACTTCTTATAAAAAGCCAAGGTGAAACCATCTGGACCAGGCTCTTTGTCTCCCTCTAGTTAATCACTTCTCAAACCTCCTCCTCTGAAAAACCTATCTCTAGTTGTAGAGGCGGAGCCAGAAAATTTTTATTGGGGGGACCAAAATGAATAGAGCAAGTAAAAATTTGTAAAGTTCATAAATTTTCTTAACAAATTTAGTTACCTCGGCTCGTAAAAGCTCTACTCGCAAAAATGCTTAGATTAGTACAGGTGCAATAATATTTAATTGATGACTATTTTATATATAATATAATATATTAAAATGTGTGTTTAATATTAATATATTGTGTAAGATATATGAATATAGATGTATAATCTCATAAAAAAAGTCGAGCCGAGTTTGGCCAAGCTTGGTTTAAGCTCGCTAAGATAACCATCATTTTTTATTTTTTTTTTCTTATTTCACCAAAAAAAATAACGATCTTTTTTTGGGCTCTGACTCGATTCGCGAGTGTAATAATAAAGCTCAAGTTTGGCTCATGCTAAACGAGCTAGCTCGACTAGTTGACAACCCTAGTTATAAGAACCAAGTGGACCAAACAAACAATCAAATCATAAAAGTCTTAAATCATTATTATTGTTAGATGAACAATTTCTTATTAGAATATAACTTTCAGTTTGTAATTTTTATGTTTATATTTTTATTTAAAAAAAACATATAAACATCACAAGTTAAATCACGTGTGTGTGAATCGTTGAACAAGAGAGTTGATTTTTGCATTTATCTTTAACAAAAACTTTCTTAGTGAATGATGAAGAAACAAAAAATAAATTATAAATTTCAGAATAGAAAGAGAAATTAGAAGTGATAAAAAACAAAGACTCACATAGAAGAAGAAATTAAAGAAGAGTCAAATCAGAATAAACTATTAAATATGGAGTGCTTTTTGTCTAATAATTTTGATTGATTGGTTGTAAAACAAAGGGCACAAAAAACAAATAAAAAATAAAGATCTACATGTATAAATTAAATACTAGAAAGCAAAGGGTTACATTTATAAATTAATAGAGTTGGAGGACTTTTGTAAAACCAAGGTTTATAACTTATAAATCGTTTAGAGTGAGGCATGGGGGGGCCACCTTATTGAATTTGTTTTATATGGGTTATAACGTAGCATTAAATGAGAATGGTTTTCAAAATTTTGGGGGGGCCATGCCCCTGGTTCCGCCCTTCTCCAGTTGGTCACTATCTTCATCACCAATTCTATTAAAATCAATACCATCCAAAAGGGCTGCCTGAGACTAGGGCTTGAAAGAAGATGCTCATATAATGTTCCGCAGCTTTCTTGATGTCAATATCCTCATCATAAACAATGCCATCCACTTCCATTCTCCTAATAGAATTAATTCTATATCTAGCATTAGCCATTTTATGAAAAAATTTGAATTATTATCCCATTCCTTCAACCACAGCATCCTTGACTTCTGTCTCCAACAAATTTCCTCCATTCCAGTCAATCTTACAAATTCATTTTTGAAACTCTCATTCTCGGCTTTTTCTGATTCCTGCAATACCCCTTTCACCTCCTTTTCCTCTAATAGCTTTATCTTCTCAAGAACATCCTTTTTTTCCTCCTCAACCCTACCAAAAGATAAACGGTTCTACACCTTGATTTCCTCCTTCAGTTTCTTCAATTTCCTACAAAAGACATAACTGGGTTTTCCTTCTATTTGAAAACTGCCCCACCACTCCTTGACTTTCCCCCCCAATACTTAATCTTCTAACCACATATTTTCAAAGATAAATGGAGAGGCTTTTGTAAAGAAATCCTTGCACTCCAACATAATAGGATTATGATCTGATAGGGGTCTCGGCAAAACCAAAGCCTGAGTTGAGGCGAACAGCTCTCCTACTCACTGGACCCTAAGAATCTGTCTAGCTTAGAAAACACACATCTGGCATGATTATTACACCAAGTAAAATTATCCTTGCCCTCCAACATAATAGGATTTGATCTGATAGGGGTTTCGGGAAAACCAAAGCCTGAGTTGAGGCTAACAGCTCCTCCTATCCTCCTACTCACTGGACACTAAGAATCTGTCCAGCTTAGAAAACACACATCTGGCATGATTATTATTCCAAGTAAAATTACCTCCTCGCAATGGAATATCAATCAGCTCCACCTATTAATGAATTCATTGAATCTTCTCAAAGAGGCTACCCGTCTGCCTTGACCTGAAGTCTCGCATCCGAATCTAGTGATGTTAAATTCCCCCTACCACCCAAGGTAATGTGCAACCATTTCTAATGTCATCAAGCTCCTTCCACAGATTTATGAGCTCATCATCCTCACTCGGCCCATATACTGCTGAGCATAAACACTCAGACCCCAATTCCAGCCCATACAGCACCACTGAGATAAAGTACCTCCCTTGAAAACATCTCAGAATTTTAAGCATACTTCTCTTTCAAGCTATCAAAATACCACCAGTTGTGCTACTTGTTGACTGGTTAACATAATCCACATCTTTAAAAGCCCATAAATACCTCATCAAACCTTCCGATATTACCTCCATCTTAGTCTCCTGAAAGAGAATAATGTCTGGTTTCCATACCTTCAAAGCTGCTCCTATAGAGGCCCTCCTATCCTTGTTATTTAGGTCCCTTACATTCCTTCTTAAGATGTTTAACTTCATTTTAGAACCAAACTTCCCCCTTTGGATTGTCTCCTTGCAGACCCTTTGCCCCTGGATCCTCAACCACTTCTTTCGAAGACCAAGAGAGTTTCTCTAATTGGATTTCTCTTCTTCTCCTCATATTCTTCTATGTGTTGCTTCTTGTGTGCAACGAATAAGGCCTTCACTTCCTCCTCAAAACCCAAAAACGAAACTCCAATAAAACTGCTGACTACATGATCTTCTCCTGGACCAATCGGATACCCCCTGTTCTGGCAGCACTTCCAACTCCCCCAATCCACTTCTCTGAAGGGCTGTAACTGCTACCCATCCGGCTGTATGGATTCTCAACCCCTTTAAGTCGCTTGTCTTTCGGCTTCTTAATTTTAATGGGTGTAATCGATACTGCCTCCTAATCCAGCGCCATCAAACTTTTAATGGGCATGATCGATGCTGCTTCCTCCTGATCCAGCGCCATCAAAATCCGGCACGAATTATCACCCATAACCGGATCCTCACTGAATTCCAAATGAAAACCGTGATCACCCATCTCCTGCTCGGACGAAATCTTACCCCTGGGTAAATTAGCTAATTCTCCAACCTTTTAAACTATGGTCCTAGGCCCTTCCCTTCGATATCACCAGCTGCAACTCCTGTATTTTCCTATTCTTGGCTAACATTACCCCATTCTGCCCTTGCCGCCCTATTAGTTCTAAGCTACCTTTTTGGTACAACAGAACTTCCGCCTGACTGATCCCTATTAACATCACTTGAGAAAAGGGTAGAAAGAAGAGGGTTAATTACTAAGTTTGCTAAAAAAGCTTGCATATCTTCTTGATTTAATCTCTGCCACAAAGCTGCGCAGTATCACCTGGTAAAAAAATTCCTTCGAGCATCCTTAAACCCCTGGCCATCTCGAATATCATCTGCCCTAATCACGGTCTCTGGAAAGACATCTCTGTTCAGAAAAGCCTTTGATACTCAGCAAGCAATTCGTTTTCACCATAAAAACCAAATATCATTTTTGATCCTGGTAGATCCCTTTGCTTCCAAAAATCAAGAATTCCTCCAAAGGATCTGATATGAGAACTACTCCATGGTTCATCGAGACTGCTTCGAACTCACTGCTATTTTCCTCATTTTAATGTGAAGCCAAGTTCTCCCTTTTAGACTGATGGCTATGTGATTCTCTAAAAGGGTTTGAGGCTGACTTGAGTTGATTAGGAAGTTCGATATTGCAACAGGTCTGAGGTCCATCTGCTGGAAACGGGGTCTACTCCCTTGTTGGGCTATGGTTCACTCCCTTGTTGGGCCAAGCAACACCAGAGTCCAATTACTAGAAAGATAGGTCGAGGGATTAACAACCGGGCCGTGCAATTTATGGGCCCTGAGTAGATCTGATAACTCCACCTGAGGATTACTGGTTAGTACTTGAGACCTGCCCACCATCCGGCTCGGTTTGCTTCTTTCATGAAAACACAAAACTGGAATTCTCAAGATGAAGGCCCCCGCAACCAAGGTTTACGATGTCAATGTCGCCTGGCATGTCACCAGGTGACATCGGCGACATGGTGTAAACGGGAGGAGATGTGGGGAAACCATGGGGTTTTGATGGATTTTTGGTCCTAAACTTTAAACATGTCTAATTAAGACCTAAATGCATCTAAATATATAAAAAAAACAAAAACAAATGCCTACACATTAAAATTCATTACATGACGGGGGTTAGCTTACACGCTGTCAGGTCTGTAAGCTGTAAAAAAGATGCTATATGTAATTTAATCAAATTGAAAGTTAATGTAATTCAAACTAATAGATAAATAACAGTAGGAATCAAGTGTCATGTAATTCAAATTAAAAGAATGCAAGTCAAACTAAAAGATAACTCAATAATAAGTTGGCGATGCCATAAATGATCAAATATAACGTGAATGTATGTCAAACAAAAAAAACATTAAAATAGAAGTCAAGGAATATGTCTGCTCCACTCATATCCAAAGTGAATGGCGGGCCGACTCATCAACATCATCTCCGTCTCTCTGCTGTTCCCCACCATAATATGTCTGCTTCACGTAATTGCAATACTGAGCCATGGACATCATCCGATGATACCACTCCGTGTATTGGGAGACACATTTCTGGTAATTCTCAAGAGTCATATGCACCAATACTCCCATAGAGGGTATTGGGGGTAATAGGTCGTCATGGTAGTGACTGTGACAACACCTAGAACAACATGAGGGAATCCATACGAATCATCCCCATATCTAGTAGCAGCATATGGGGTATCTGGAAATATATCATACCCTCCTCCTCCAACATAAGGCACAGTGTCGTAGCCTCCATATTCGTAAGATCCACTCCCCTGATTCCTGGCTCTGATAAGATGGTGTTGGGTGATGTCTCTCATATCCTCCATACCCTTCATACTCTCCATATCCGTCATAGCCTCCATATCCGCCGTATGATGCTGATAAGGAAGATCCCTGCGGCCCACACCCCACATCCAAGCTCCCAAAGCTATGAGAGATGGATGCCTCATCCTGTGCTCCCAAATGTTTCTTTCCCTTGCTCCCCTTACTCCCCTTACTCCCCTTACTTCCTTTACCTCGGCGCTGAGATTGAGAAGGTTGGCTGGCTCCACCACGTGGAGGCGGTGCACCATGATTTGTATATTGTGTGTGGTGTAATCATAGCTCGCCTCTCCTGTGAAAAGAGATATCCATATCTGAACACCACTACCACCTCCTTCCTCGCTTATGCCACCGTCGTCACCATCATCATCATCCTCTCCATCATCATCACCAGCAGTACCCTGACCCCAACCACCACCAGTACCTTGACTCCCACCTCCACTACCATCTCCATCTCCACCTCCATTACCACTCCCATTGCCAGAAAGTGTGGGTGACGGGGTGATGCGCACGACCCTATCTAATGAGTTTCCCCCAATCCTCCCACCTCTGTCTCCATAACTCGATCCACATCAATCCCTAATTCTGCAGCAGCTCTGGCTATGTCTTCATTAGGGCTTCCATCGGCCTGGTCCAACTCAGCAGTCCTAACCCAGTTATAAAGTGGGTCATTATCATCAGTCGTTTCTACTAGCAAGTCAACCGGGTCAATCGGTAAAGCACTCGAACTCTCATCCTCCAACATTTTTATCCTCAAACGCATGTTGTAGTGGCAGAAAACCAACTTCTGCAGCTTCTTATATGCCAATCTGTTGCGTTGTTTCGTATGGATGAGGGCAAAAGTGCTCCAATTCCTCTCACAAGCTGAGGATGATACAGTCTGGACCAAGATCTGGGCAACTAAAGATCGAAGTGTAGAGGCGCTGGTCTCGTACATAAGCCACCATTCACCTTTTCATTAAATCTAGAAATTAAAAATCTATCTAATAAAAAAGATTTCTTGTAATATAACTAGAAACTGAACTAAAACTTACATGGCATCATCTTCTTCCTAGCAGTAATGGTGGCCTCCGATCCAAATGACCCAATATAGTCTCTAAACATAATCAACTAAAACATATAATACAATACTAATTAGAATTTAGAACAGCATTGAGCTGATAACTAAAATAACAAAGTTCAAGTGTCTAGGGAAAAACTTCATTGCCAAATGACCCTTTCTTCTTAGACTTGGGGTCTAGCTTTGTGTACACATCATGTACGGCTTGCAATAATTCCCCATTCATTCCAAGTTTATGGCTGTACTGATATTTGGGGTTCAACCAGTACGCTGTTGAATAAGAGAGCTATAGTCAATTATTCATGATTTATCTATTAAAAAAACATCAAACACAAGAAACAAAGCACTTACCAGCCTTACGAAGAGGGTGCTCAAGTGTCTTGTACTAGTGATTATCGATGATGTTGTGGACCCATCTGTAGTTCTTCGGGGAAGTGTGTTTAATTTGCTCAATAAGCTGCATCAACTCATATACGGATCCCATAGTAGAATAGGCATCCGTATCCACACTTCGTAAGACTCGATACATTGTCTCCAAGAGATTGACCAAGTCACGGACCTTGTCCCAAAAATTTGATTGAATAAGAATTTCTCAACTTTTATGCCCACAACGGTTTTGCTCTCACGACAAGCAACCCAATCAGAACTGGTAAAAAGGGTCCTCAATCTTGTCTTGTGACGAAGGATGCTCTCCAAGGCTATGTAGTTGGTTGTAAATCGAGTAAATGCCAAGTCTTACTATGTCTCCGTGACATGCTTCTCTTATCTTCGCCAGTACAATCGCGTGGTTGTAAATAAAGTTGGTGACGGTACGTGCATCCTTAAGAACACTAAGAACAGTCGGTTTAGCAGCAACAACCTCTAGCATCAAGTCGATGCAATGTGCTGCACATGATGTCCAATATAAGGTGTAGTCTTTGTTCGCAATAAGTGTAGTCCCTGCCTTTACAAAGGAACTGCCGTTATCCGTTACAACCTGCACCACATTTTTTGGCCCAACCTCATTGATGACTTCAATCATCAATCCCATGATGTAATCTGCATCCTTTATCTTGTTAGATGCATCTACAGATTTCAAGAATATGGCTCGTCCTCGGCAATAGAACATGAAATTTATAATTGACGGCTTTGTGGGGCCCGTCCACCCATCACATAATAGTGACGCCATACTCTTCCTAATGAGGCCTCAATGTATCAATGTACTCCTGGATCTCTGCCTCCTCCTGGCCTAAGTATTTTCCCAAAATCTCTCGTGGGGTGGGGGGGTAACACTCCTCTCCCAGACACCTGTATGACGTCAACCATGTTCTTGAAGTGTGGTGAGTCAGCTGCATTTGCAGGGATGTGATTGAAGATAGAGAATTTCGAAATAAACTTACCCATATTTTTTCTTACATTCCCTCCACTCCAAATATCCTTAAGGCGCTTCTGCCTTGAATCAGATGACTTCCATAGAGATGGGTTTATAACTAGAGCAGGCATCCTACTCGTAACACTCTTACTTCGCTCGAATGACGGTGCTAAACGTGGTCTAGATATAGTACCCTCTCCTGGCCTTGACGGCTCAGACCCCGATGCCCCAGCCCCTGATGGCCTAGCCCCTGATGGCCTAGCCCCTGACGGTCTAGCCCCAAAAGCCCGCTGTTTAAGCTCCTCTTCCCTCTCATACTGAAGCTGCATGGATGCCCGGTATGCAACGCGAAATCGTAATTGCTCACGCTCACTAGTGTCATTAGGTCGATAGGGAGTGCCGTCATCGTCCCAATCACCATCATCATCATCCACTAGTAGACTGGGTCGTTGCTTCAATTTTCTTCTGGTACTCTCCTTTTGTTCCTTTTGATCTTTCCTTAATGTACCCCCAGTCGACAAATGATCTGCCATTAATTGCTTCACATCAAGAGGCACCTTTGGACAATTAGCTACATTCTTGTAACCGTGTGCCAAGTGTTGTATCAACCTCGAAACCCCAACACTCTTATTATATGCCCACAATAGTTGCATTGTGATTTGTTTTTATCATTCTCATACATGGTCCCATGCTGCCATCTTATCTCTGGCCTCCTCCCAGTCGATGCCATCTCAGATGAACCTATAGCAAATAACAACATAAGAAACTCATAAGAACTCAAGACTTTCAACAATCCAATTATTTTATGTTTGACTATTTTTCCTATATTTTCTGTATTTTTTAATCATTTTTATATATTTTTTAATATTAATTACACTAATTAAATAATTTCAGCAATTATTCAAAGTAAATTTCAACTCATAAACTATTAAGTTTTAGTAATATGGGTTTCTACTATTTTTCCTACATTATTCTGTATTTGTTTTTAAATTTTATTGATTTTTTTAAAATATTTAAATTATAAATATTTTTTTATCTATTAAATAATTACTAAAAATTAAATCAGAATTTACTTTTATAATTTAAAGTATAAACATTTATTACAAAATATTCTAATATTTATTAGTAATAAATTCAAGCCCTTATGTCATTATTTATAACTATTATATATATATATATATATATTTTGTATTTTTCGTCAAAAATAATTAAATAAATATATTTATTTTGAAAAAAAAAGTAACGACACCGATCTGTAGATCGGGTGTCATTACTTAACATATAAGTAACAGTCATGATTTGAAGAACAAATTTACTCTAGATCTGAAAAAAATTAGTTATTACTTTGATTTCGTCGATGAAAGGCTTGAAAACGGCATAGAGTCGTAAATCGGAGTTCGATTTGTGTTTTCGTACACAAATCCGGTGAAATGCCACTTGTTTTGGCAGAAATCACAAGAAAATAGAAAGTGGGAGAGAAATATTGAGAGAGCAGAGAGTTTAGGGGAAATCTACTTGATTTGGGGCAGATTTCCCCTTAAAAAGACATGTCGCTCGTGTCGAGTGGCACACTCGACATGTCGTCAAAATTACAAGTTTGCCATTTTACATGGTTTCGGCGACATGTCGAGCGGCATGTCCCCGAAACCATGTCATGTTTTTTTACATCAATGTCGCTCGACATGGGTGACATCTGCGACATGTTGCCGAGATGTCGGCGAAACCAGGGTGTAGCGATTTACACCCTGATTTCGCGTCGCCCACCTCGGAAATGGCAACATGGCGCCGACATTGCAAACACTGCCCGCGGTGAAACCAGGGTGCAGCGATTTACACCCTGATTTCGTGTCGCCCACCTCGGAAATGGCGACATGTCGCCGACATTGCAAACATTGCCCGCAACGCACCGATCCAGTTTTGTCTCTAATAATGGCTTGGGTCTCCTACTCTTGAGTGTTCCTGCCCAAAGAACAAATAGATTCAAAATTCGAACTCCATATTAATAGCCTTAGGATCAACCAATCAGACGGTCGTGATTAGAAGACGTCCGTACTTCATCTTCATTTCCACAACGGAAAGAAACTTGGCCGGACTGGTTGGAACTTGCCGTCGATGACAAACCAACACCCACTACTCCCGCGGAGTTTTCGTTCAAATCGACACTAACTGTTTGGTTCTCCCACTAGATTGGACAACATAGCTGATCTTTTGAGGTTGGGAAAAGATACAGATGAGACTAGGACACTCTGACGACTTGGCCTATTTACTCGTAACTGAATACCTTGCAAATCGACACCCCTCAATGTTTTTGGGTCAGTAAGAATAAATCCACCACAGAACTCTCCTAAAGCTTTGAATAACTCTATGGCCCAAAGATGAAATGCCACTCCCATAATTCAAACCCAAACTTCACTTTCTCTCACAAATCTTGACACCCCACCTCCTCTGACATTCGTCGAACTCTTACCGATACCTTGCCAAACTGCTAAAATTCTTGGCAAGCAATCGTAGAGGCAGCTTCTTCCATAGGGATGAAAAACAGAGCTTTATTGTAACCCACGGGCCTCATTTGCAGACCATGGAAAATGCTCCATTTCCCTTTTGCCCAGACTAGAATCCCCCTTTTGTCTAAGGCAGATCCATTAAACTCCCCCACCAAACATGATTTTAAAAATTTGTAACCGTCCACCTTCCCGCTGTCCACCTTCCCGCCGTCCACTAATCTTTTATTTTCTTCTCCTTCCACCTTCCAGTCACCTCATTCTGGCCAATGGGAACAGATTGTAGCCCCCATATAACGCCTCTCTGAATGATTAAATGGTTATTCATCTGAGGTGAAGAGGAAGATTTCCGGCTCACATTGTTTGATTCAGTTCAGATTCCCAGACTCCAAAATAAAACATTGTACAGACTTTGCCACCGCTGACCTCACAACCCGTCGAGAAGAAAATAACTTTTCTACGACCATTATCTTCTCTTACATAAAGTGAGATGAACTTTCTTGGCACCACCCAACGACACCACCTTGACGATGCCTTTCAGAAACCATTCAACTTCGTCATCACATAGAGCGACTTTCGACAACAAACCTTGAGATCTCTCAACTAATCACACAAGCGTGATTTCTGCACAAATTGAACTCAAGCGACTTTCTTTCGATTTGCATAAATCGCCTCTCCATCGGAGCATCAAAGGAGATCTCTGCTTATAAATCGCAAAATTGCCTCTTTTAACATGATTATATTGAAGTGTTAGCTTTGTTGGGAACAACCCTTGTACTTTATATAGTCTTGAGTGACCACATCTTGTCACTGGTATTTTGGTGCCTCGGGTTTGAAGCTTAGTTGCCAATATTTGACTGCATCTTAACATTTGCCTGCCCAGTGTTCTAACAGTCATTAATGATCTGGCATCAGATGGGGTGACTTACGGCTCGCCTCTTGACTATAATTTCTTCTTGACCATGGCCCATAGAAACCAGGATATCCACCACTTTTACTAGGTAAAAGAATGGCGTAACTTGATATTTTGACTACATTGGCAAGACTCATCTTGTTCATGCTCTTTACGAATTATAAATTAGGATGTGATAGAATGTTTACCAACATTTTCCCTCTTCCAATTCCCTTTTTCTGAAAATTCCTGCTTTTGAGCGACGAGCATCTTCGCCCTTACTCTTTATGCAGTATCCAGCGAACCTATGCAACGATATCCCTAAAAAGTCAATTCTACTCTTCAATATAAGTTTATGTTTCAATTTTCTTACTTTCTAGTACTGTCATGACAAAGTAACTAGTTATGTTTCATTCAGGAATGGGCGGGTCATGGTCGATTTGTCAGGGTGATGCCAAATACTCCTGCTGCTGTTGGTGAGGCAGCATCAGGTAGCAGCTGTCTTACTAACTTATATTTGATTTAACTATTAAGTAATTCTTGTAATGTTGACTGTAATGTGTCAATTGGTTCTGTATTTAAACAAAGCATACTGCTTGACTATCCCATCTAACTGTAGTCTGTTTATGTAGTATGGTTGGTGTACTTTTTTTTCGGTAACTTGCTTTATGTTAATTGTTAAGTAATAAGAGAGAATGAAATTTGAAAGAGGCACATGCTTACTGAACTTCTTGTACATGCTTTTGTTAAGGTAAATTTTGATCTTTGTAGTTCTATTTTTGATGAAATCAACATAAATATCTTTTTGATAAGTTGAAAATACAAGATTCTGTTATATTGAAGAGAAAAGGAGTGAACCTTATGTACAAGAACGTATACATGATAGACCAGCAAACAAGAAAACAAGCTAGTTTAGTTATACAAAAGCAGTAACTATGAAAAAGTTGAAAACCCTCAGTGTACACACCCAATTTTTGCCAATCAACTTGAATCCTTTTAGATGAATTAAAGATTTTAATTGGAGAATTAATAAAGAGTGACAATAGTAGAACCTCATAATCAAAATCTTAGGATCAATATTTTTAGTGTTGTAACATGTTGCTACTTGGGGATGGGGGGACACGACATTAGGGTCGAAGTTGCTCCAGCGACTTTCACCATTTTCCAAATGTTGCAGATATATGTCGGGCATATCGACGGGGGACATGGTGGGAAAAAAGGAGGAAATTGAAGAAAAAGGAAAAAAAATGGGTGAAATAATTTTTTTTAATGAAACTTTGTAGGGTTCTAAGTTGGAGTTGAATACTTTAATAATCCAAAAATGATAAAGAAATGCATATATAGTGAATGCCATATATTTGAGGAGGTACGATTGCATTCCGGTCTCCCCAATTAAAGTTAATCACTATATATGCATTTCTTTTGTCATATTTTAGGTTGTTTAAATATATTTAGCTGTAAGTTAGCTCACAAAGTTTTATTAAAAAAAAAAAAAACCCTATTTTCATCTCTTTTTTGTTTTTTTTTTTAAATTTTTTCTTTTTTCTCCACCATGTCGGCGACATGTCCTCGGACAGGTCCGAAGACATGTCTTGCGACAGCAACATTTAGAACCTTGCTTAGGATACATCATAAGACCAAAAGAGTTATCATTTGGCCAAATATGTCAATAATGGGTTTTTCCATTAATCGACTTCTCAATCAATTGGACATTCATGTTTTGGTTTGGCTCAATCCAAACAATTGACCCAAAGGAGAGCCCTTAAAGCGAGTCTAATCTACATAATCAAACATTCATTCCAATAAAGGCCCTATCAGCACAAGCCCATTCCACTTCATCACCCCCATCTCAATTCACACAACCATCTCGAGTTCTTCACCTTTTTGGGAACATCTTTTGGTGTTCCAAGAAAAATACATCTACTCATAAAGGGAGAAGTTTGAGTCAATGACCCTTAACCCAATACTTATTACCTCCTATGCTATCTACTCATATCAATTCATTTCTCATAATCCTTTAACATTTATATTTTTTGCCTTAAACCTTTTTATCATTGAAAATATAAATTTATAAAAGACAAAGCCATTGTGAAACTTTATCCCACACAGAAACTAAACTATCATTTTTAAATCCCAAAAGTGACCAAGACTTGCACCTTTGGCCTATAAATACCCCTTTGCATCTCCCCCCTCTCATCTCCACACACCTTCAAGCCTTCCTTTGAGGCCTTAGGGAAACTCTTCCTCTTTCTTATCAGATAAGTCTTCGAAGTAGCCTAAAAAATCTCTTAAAAAAGGAAAAACCCAAACCTAGTCTTGCCAACTCATTTTTGAAGAGAACTATTCAAGTGAAGCCGTCCAAGAAAGTCTAGCATCGTCAAGAATAAGAGGTAATCTCTTACCTATTTTCTTTAGTTTTAATTTCTTCATAGTTCTAGTCTTTTGCTTCTTCATATTATCCTTTTTTTGTGTTAGTGTTTAGTTATTTTTTTGCTTTTCTTTTATTCTGGAAACCAATATATGGGCTTTTCTCTTTTAAATCTATGGAAAAGTGAAGCACCTGAACATGGGATACTTTTGACTTTATTTGAGAGCTTATGATGGTGATTTAATATGATGTCCATTGACAAAAATGAAATAAAAACTAGGCTTCATATATCTTTAGCATACATACTGTTATCATTTCTCAGTTCATGATTCCTTAACTTTATGTTTATATCATATTTTATTTCCTCGATGCATTTATTTCTTTTTTTAAAAGAATAATTTTGTCCATATAAATTAGTTCTTTATAAGTTTTGTTTTTGATGTTATAGGTAGCATTTAGCTATAGCTAATGTTAATTTTAGCTTTAAGTCTATTTTTCTTTCAAATTATGTATTCCTAGTTTCTTTCATTAGCATGTTTGATTCTCCATATCTTGAGATAATCCTTATAAATAGAAGTATGTGTTTGTTTTATTTCAATTCCTATGATTTAGTTTTCTTAAGTATTCTCATAAATCTAAGATGTCATTTGTTAACATGCTTACCACTTGACATGTTTTTCTTTCCTCAAGTTTAGCTCTTCAAGTATGATAATGGATAATTTCTCTTGTTTTCAAGTATGCTAGTAGATTATCTTAATGCTACTTTTATTATATTATAATAACTGCAAGCTTGAATTACATGAAATGCACCATGTAAACTCACAAGCATTGTTCTAATCATTTTACTTTAGGAAGAGCTTAGTGAGCTTCAAAACATGAGGCCATTGTTCTCAGTGACAATCTTTATGTTTTTGAAGTCTAGTAATCTAGGCTGGGTGACCATTGTCCCTAGTGTTGGTGCCTAGCGCTTCACCCCGAACCAAACGACTAGAGAAGCATGTGGAGAATTCTATGCGTGGCGGTTTGCTTATTGGTTTTGGGTTCCCATTGGCCTTTAGATTTCAAATTCCTCATTCCTTCATATAGAATCCAGTTTAGGCTAGAATACTGGTAGTTTTAGGACATATGTCCTTGTTTTTATTTACTGAATATGAGTCAACAATCTAGTATTGAAGTATAGAGGTCGAGGTGGATTCATTCTTATTGATTTCATGATTGTCAAAGACTAGCCACCACTCTTGGAGATTTGCTCACCTTGTGCAGTTAGCAAGACATTTTAGTCGGGGGTCTAAGAATCTCTTTCTCACATGTTCCTCGGTCAGCAAATGCTATAGTAGATGCTTGAGCCAGAAGAGGAGTAGTTAGAGATTCCTTTGCTGCGGGGGTACCTATTGAAGACAATCTGGAGGGATCAGGATGATTAGGGCATTGGGGCTTTGGGGCTTTGAGGCCCCTTGTGGTAGTCGACTTATGTTTCTCTTATTTGGTTTTGTTTTTGCATAGTTTTGATCAAGCTTCGTAATCTGATGTACACCCTTTTGACTTCCTAAGATTTCTGATGATTAATGAAATTGCTGTTAAATACCAAAACAATGGTGTTGAATTATAATCCATCTTCTATCATGGAAACTACAAACCAAATCAAATGCTTGGGAAGATGATAGGGAAATCAAAGAATAAGTAACCGGTTTAAACTGGACGAGGTTGGTGACTAACATCTTTCCTATTCTCATGGTTGAACCTCCAAATCCATTGTTCCTTTGTTATACATCTAGCGGTGCGATCAGTTGTTTTATCATATTATCTAAATATAAGGTCTTGGTGTCCAATCACATCGTAAAAAGGATTGGTGGTGACGACTAAAGCCCTTTTTCATTTCGATTGCTATTGACAGGGTTGCCATTGTTCCTTTTGGTGCTTTCACCATACTTACAAGAACCAAAACAAGCCTACTCCATTAATATCTTTTGAAAGTGCTGATGCAAGAGAAATATCATTGCCATAAGATCTTTACTCTCAGCTTTCTTCACCTTTTGTTAAATATCCTACTATTCATCTCTTTCAAATGCTTCATTTTAGAGTTGCAAGCATGGTTTGCCTCAACCTGAGCCTGACTAACTCTACTTGTCTGTGGGAGGGGTGGGTTGGGCTAGGGTTGAGGCTTTGGGAACCTTGCCCAATCTGAATCTGCATACTGATATTTGTATTCATATGATATACAATATACTAATTTATGAATTAATTTAGGGTAACATGAATCTGACCCTGTACTTTTTTGCTCTAATAGTTTTTATATTACTCAACTAGAATCGGGGAATAGACGATGATATAAAGCAAAGGAAAATGAGTTTGTGTGACTGCGGGCGGGATTCTCAACTATCTCCTAGAATGCATGCTTTTCAGTTCCTTGAGTTAGATTCTCCAGCACATGCCTGATTATTCTTGAATCCATATCCACGCAACAGTGATGCTGCCGTCCTACTCTTACCCTATTTATAGGTTTCTTAAATCCCAAATTTCTTAACTTTTGAAAGAGGAATCTTAAGTATGATTGTACATATTTGTTTAGGCTACTTTGGACTTTGTCGATCTATTTATTTATTGAGGATTTGTAGATTAAGTTGAAGAGGGTTGTCTTGATAAGCAATTTTTAGTAGTCAATTAATAATTGAAGTAGACTCGAGTGTATCAGCAATGATACACTTGGAGGCCGGGTCTTAAAGACCACAGGGACTTCATTTAGAACACGTTATTCTGCAATGATAAAGAACTTGCCTGGCTGATGTGGATCTCGTGTCAAGTTAATGGAAATGCAATAGTAGAATATCTTACAAGTGTTTATTTTTTGATTGGTAAAAGTGAATATATATATATATATATATATATATATATATATTGATATGAAATAGTAAAATATGAAGAATACAAATAAACTATCCCCCTCACTGAAATCTACACAAAGTGTATACATGAGATGAAACATGATAGATGATGGAGAAAAACACAACTACCCTAGAAGCCACCAGAAAACCTTCCCATATACAAAGTAAGAGGAAAAACTACATCATGGTAGTTTCCAATCTTGCTTAAAAGAAACAAAAGGGACAGAGCAGTACTCTTGGCTCCTACTTCGCCAAAAAAGAGGAGATATATCACTTGGGGCGAAGTAATGGCCAAATCGTGCTCCTTATCTTCAAAAGTTCTCCTATTCCTTTCCTTCCATAGAAGCCAACACAATGCTGAGGGGCAAAAGTTCCACAAAATGTTTTTCCTAGATTTCCTCCCTTCCAGCCCCACATGCATATGAAGTCCTTGAGCTTTTCAGGCATCACCCAATACAAACCAAAGTACCTTAGAAGCATACCCCATAGGTGACTAGCTACCGGGAAATGGATGAACATGTGTGCGATGGTTTCCGATTCTGTTTTACACATTATGCATCTGCATGGGAGGTCCCAACCTCTACTTAACAAATGGTCAATAGTTAAGATCTTGTTCAAGACTGATGTCCACATGAAAAATTGAATCTTTGAAAGCACCCGTGAGTCCCAAACAGCTTTAGCAAGATTAAAACCCTTGTCTGAATATACCCCACAAATATAGACGGGTTTGACTGTAAACTTCCTTTGCTCTTACCCATCTCCAGATAGTGGTATCAGGCCCATTGCTCAATACCACACCTTGAAGCTTTTCGATCATTAGTGTTGCCAAGACCATCTCCTTATTGAACAATGCCCTTCTAATGTTCATATTCCAAAAGGTACCATTCAGGTCTCTATTCACCATCTCACTTATCCATGCTCCTTTGTTATAAGATAACCAAAATAAGTCTTGGAATTGTACCCTCAAAGGCCCATCTCCACACTAGTTGTCTAGCCAAAGTCTCACCCTATTGCCCTCTACCTTAAAACTGATTCCTTTTTGGAACTTATCAGCTGTACTAGCAATGGCTTTCCAAAGACCAACCCCACAGGAGCCCATAAATTGCCTAGGGAACCAATAACCTTCTTCACTCCCATACTTGGCTTCATTGATTCTCTATAAACTCTATCTTTTCTACTCCATACCTCCACAGCCATTTTCCCAAAAGGGCTTCATGAAATATGTTATATTCCTAATTCCTAGATCCCTTGGATTTTAGGCTTACACACCTCAGCCCATTTCACCAAGTGTCATTTCAAAGTTTCCCTTCATCCACTCCAAATGGAGTCTCTTTGGGATCTTTCAAGTCTATTAGCCACAGTTATCGCGATTTTAAATAACGAAAGAAAGTAAGTGGGAATGCTCGATAAGGAGCTTGTAATGAGAGCAAGTTTCCCACCTTTAGACAGATTTCTAGATTTCCACGAAGCCAATTTGTTCTCATTCCTCTCCAACATCCTATCCCACATAGACTTAGCCTTGAAACGACACCCCAATGGAAGGCCGGGATATTTGGTGGGTAGAATTCCCATTCGACAACCTAGAATAATCTTCAACTCATCCGTGTTATTCACATTCCCTGTAGCAAATGGATCACTTGTATTCAGGTTAATTTTCAAACCTGAAACAACCACAAGAAGATGCATCTTAGAGCCAGGAGTTGATCCTGTGTTACTCGGCAAAAGATCAAGGTATGATCTGCAAATTGAAGATGGGATATACTTGGGCCTGACTTAGCAAATCCGGATAGGCTAATTGTTCTCAGATAGCACCTGATCTAGTAGAGATTTTTCGATTTCGAAATGTATCACCGCCTTGGGTAGTAAAAAAAAGTGGGATGCTATATTTCCGGGATTGGAGAGTATATCCACTCCTTCTATCAATTTTCTTGCCACTGCCTCGCCAATTAACCTACTCATGGCCTCTGCAACAATAGTATACAGGAATGTGGATCTCCCTGTCTAAGACCTCTAGATGCCCCAAAAAAAATCCGTGGCAACACCATTCACCAACACCAAAAAAGTTGCAGTCGATAAACACCATCTGATCCAGCCTCTCCACTTCATCCCAAACCCCACTCTCAGAAGATATTCCAAAATATTCCAGCACACTTGATCATATCTATGTCAAGCTTGCACATCACCCATTGCTCCTCACTCCGAAGAGTAGAATCCACGCATTCATTAAGGACTCCATTGAGGATCTGTCTACCTTCCACAAAAGCTCCTTGAGATCTCGAAATGATGCTTCAAAGTACTTTTTTCAGTCTATTAGCAAGCAATCTTGCTAATATTTTATACACACTACTCACTAGACTTTAGGCTTGGAGTCCTTAATATTCACCGTCCCTTCCCTCTTTGGGATAAGGGGAAAGAAAGTGGCGTTTGCACTTCTTTCGAGCCACACAAATTCATAGAACTCTTGAACAACCTTCAAGAGGTCCAATTTGATGATACTCCAGTATTTCTTAAAGAAAAATAAGGTGAACCCATCTGGTCCCAGGGCTTTGTCACCTTTCAATTCTTTCACCATACTCAAGACCTCTTCCTCCAGAAAAAGGTGCTTCTAATCTGTCTCTAGCCTCCGGGCTTAACATATCAGACTTGAGACCATCTAGAACAGGTCTAAAGGAACTTGATTCCTTGAGGAGCCTCTCATAATATGATTCAATAACTTTCTTGACTTCCCATTCTTTCTCAAAAGTAACTCCATCTACTTCCACCATCCATATGCTATTCACCTTTGATCTTGCATTTGCAATTTTATGAAAGAACATTGTATTTTGATCTCTCTCCCTTAACCTAAAGCTCGCGATTTTTTATTGATTTATTTTTTGATCAGTGAGGAGTAACTATGATATTAAAAATGATGCAAAAGGATCAAAAGTGAATACAAGTATAGTTAGCCCTCATATTCCTATGTACACAAAGTGTATACATGATAGCCCCAAAGTGTATACATGACTCAGGAACCAACCCTATAGAGTCATCCAAAATGGTTTAAAATAACAGCCTCTACAAAAAAGGATCCCAATCGTGTCTAAAGGATGTGAAAGAAGCGAATCGGAGATCTGGACACTGACTAAACCAGAAATAAAGCTCGAGATTTTTGCCTCCAGCTTTTCTCCTCTAACCTGGCCAATTTGCCAAATTCCCTCTTCAGATTTTCCTTCTCCACTTTCCTTTCTAGACATGGGCTTTCGTCCTCAATATCAAGCTTCTGAACTTTTTCTAAAATTTTATTCATCTTATAACCTTCACTCTGCCGAAAGTAACCTTGTTCCACACTTTTAATTTAACCTTCAAGCATTTCAGTTTTTAACAAAAGGCATAGCTGGGTGTTCCCAAAAAAGTAAAGCTCCCCCACCATTCTTTGACTAGTTCCACAAAGTTCTCCTCTTCCAACCACATGTTCTCAAATCTAAATGGAGCTGCTCTTTGAAAGGAATCTTTACATTCGAGCAGAATTGGAATACGGTTGGAGATAGGTTTCGGTAAAGCAATGGCCTCACAACTTAAGAAACAGTATTCCCACAAAGGTGACAATAGAAATCTGTCAATTTTCGATCTTATAGGCCAATCTTGATTGCTTGACTAGGTGAACTTTGCTCCAGAAAGTCGGATATCGACCAAATCATTCCTTCTAATAAAATTATTAAACTTCCTCATAAATCCAGAAATTCTTCCCCTACTAGATCTCTCATGGCTAAACCTAGTAATGATAAAATCTCCCCCTAACCACCAAGGCCCTGATCTTCCTCTTCCAACATCATCTAATTCTTTCCACAACTCATCTAAATAGCAGAAATCAGAAGCTGCCTTCCTCCCTCTAGGTCTTTCAGACCCACTGAAATTGAATGATTCCCCCTAATTTCCTCTGTTGCATGAAATAATAGCTTCTTCCATGCTACTAGAATTCCCCCAACTATCCCATTTGTTGGCAAAAATAAAAAATCAACTTCCCGAATAGCCATACTTCAAAGAAGATCTCACTCAGGATTTCTTCCATTTTCATCTCTTGAAGAAGTAGAATTTCAGGCTTCCAACTGTTCAGACCCGCTCTTGTCACAATTCTGTCTCTTGAATTCAGCTCCCTAATATTCCATGACAATATTCAACACTTCATGGTGAACAAAACATAGTTTTTTTACCCTTCCACCTAGTACTTAGCCTAGCTCCTGATTCGGCCACAATATCATTCAATGTCCAAGTCAACTTGTGCAGTTCCCTTGCTTGCCTTTGACCTGATAGAACACCTTGGTTGTGGTGACTCTCAATTGCCATGTCTTCATCAAAACCACTGCAAGATACTCCCATAAATTTGCTGATGTCTACAATCGTCTTCAGCACCCAGTCGGATACCTCTTCTGCTGACTTTGAACCATTCTCTTCAAAATCAACGCTTAAGTTCCTGAAAAACTCCTCATTGGCTTCATCATCACTAATCTTCCTTACTTCCGCCTCCTCTGGCGGGAAAATCATGAGTGGATTTTCTGAAACCTCACCCTCCACTTCTTCTAATGGGAGCTCCCATTGACTGTACCTCTGGAACACAGTGCAACCCGATTTCCATACTCCTCCTTGGAATCAGTTCAAACCTCTTCCCCCTTCCCTCCTAGTTGCAACTTCTACCAAATCCCCATCATACTCCTCACAACCAGGCCACGCCAGCCTTCCATCAACCACATTAACATTCTCCTCACAAACTACAGAAAGACAAGAAGAGTTGATAAGATCAGGGCTTTTAAGAATATGACTACTCACCTGGGATTCGTGACTACTTGGGGTTTCTGCTGATAAGAAAATGAGGTCATCAAGGCTATGGGATTGACCCCCACTTCCAGATATCCCTTGATACTCGAGGTCCACGACAAAACCCCCTAACTGATTCTGCAACACCGCCTCACTGATGTTTATAGAGGCCATTATCTGATCTTCGAGTTCACAACTACTCTGTCCGTTGATGCTGCACCTCACAAGAGACCCCAAAGCCAGAGGGCAGGGAAAGGGAAAATCTCTCTGAGGACTGGCTAAAGAAGGGCCCCGAGATGGGATTTCGCTTCGAACGGGGCCATCCAAATGACCCACTAGCTTCGGACATTACTGTTGATTTACGCGAGCCAGACTTGAGGTACCTTAGCTCCCAGGGCCCTCACATCATGCAATTGGACTTCTTGGGCCCTCAAAATATTCGGCTTGATGATTCCGCCTTGGATCCCCAAAACCAATGGATCCGGGTGTCCAGCCCAAAGCCCAATGGATTCAAAATTCAAATCAAGATCCTGATCCGGCGCTTGCCTGTTCACCTCCAAAAACCACCACCTCCGGGACCCTAACGGGGATATTTTCCCACCAAATAGGGCATGCGAGCTTCCTTACCTCTTTGAAACCACCCAGAGCTCGGCCAACTAACTGAACTTGGTCTTCTGACCAAGATCCTGATCCATTATAGTTCTTCACCCTTCAACGTCTTCTCATCTGCCCTATGAAACCTCCACAACGATCCCTTAGTTTATGGAATAAATATGGGCACCAGAAATTGATTGGTACTCCGACAATCCTTTCCCAAACCTCCGCTTGATGGGAATCATGGGGGAGACATCCCCATTCCGCTGACCATCGTTCGACCTTAACATTACCTATTCCCAATTGCAATTCACGTCTCCTTTTTATCCGGATCGTCGCCTCTTTAGTGGGAATGAAGAAGAGAAGCAGTTGTGGGAGATTTGTTTGATGTTTAGGCCATGATGGAATCCCAGCAGCTCTTTGCCCTCAACACCAGCTCTTCTCTCTCAGGGACAGGATCGTCAATCTCTACAACCACGCATGATCTCAGAAAAGAGTAAGCTTCTGGGTTCGAACTAACAGATTTGATTAAGTGATTCTCCCGAGTCCTGACCACCAACAGACTTCCACTTCTCACCCTCCAGCTAGCGAAAGATGCCATACCCTCCCATATATTTGTGCTCAGGAATTTTGGACCCAACCCAATGGGAGACAATGGGATTGCTTGTGCTCAATTTAAAGCCAGGCTCTAGCACAGAACATCGAAAATCGATTTCCATCCCACCCCCAATTCTCCTTCGAGAAATAGCACCGTCTTTCGCCTACCTTCAGCGACTCTGATCACCAGAGACAGATACTTTCCCTTTAGGTTTTTTCCTCGCATCAGAGAGCATATCTTGCTGTCCTTTCTCAGATTTGCAAACCCTGGGAAGTCGCCATCTCCAATCACCTCACCTAGTACTTCAGTAACCAACTTGCCTTCGAGTCGTTCAGTGTAACCTCCGAAGAAAAACCATGACTCCTACGATTCTTAAAGACATTTTTGGAGATTGCCATAGGTTGAACTCAAACGATTTCTGTTTGACTTGACAGAATCGTCTTTCCTTGATCTCTAAGGTTTTTACAGAGACCAGCAGCAGTCGAAACTTTGATTGTCTCCGGCTATCCCCGGCGAAATCCACCATCTCTGGTGAAAATTCCAACCTACAAATGAAAATATCTGAAAACTTGAGAGATCCGAAGTATCTATGTCTAATTAAGATATAAGAAGTCGAGATGAGGGGAGCAGCCAAAAGGGAAGATAGGAAAACCAAAGGCCTAAAATCCAAAATGAGACGCATGTTGGAATAGAAGCCTTGTACTGCTAAAAATCCTGATCTTGCTTCACCTTGGATCTTGTGGAGATCTTGCTTCACCTTACAAGTGTCTTGGAAAGTGAAATGGGAATTCTTGTAGTGAAATAAGACCATTGTCTGTTTCACATTTTATCATTCGATATTTAGGCTGATATCCATCATGTGGTAGATCTACTGATGTTTTTTATTACCTGTGAATTCTTTGTTTTGTATTTTATGCATTACCCTGAAAACCTTAAATTTGTCGCTGGGTGAAAACTATCGTACCACTCAGTATGGGTCATATTTCAAGATTTTCTGGTATACAATCCTAAGAGGCAGTGGTAGTTATATTTTCCTATATGCCCACATTTGCATACTTTCCTGATGTATCTAGTAGTGGTTGGCTAATGGGTGGGCTCAGAAGGGCTCAGAGACATGCATTAGGTGCATAAATCAGTAGGCTAAGCACTTCTCTAGTTATCTTCTTTTTATATCAAGTAAAAAGTGCACAAAAAATCAAAATCACTCTGATATATTTGTATTCTAATAGTCATGAGCTTGGGAGGAGATGCAATAGAAGAAGATGGAGAACTTATAGCTAATCTATTTGGAGCAATTGGCAAGATATGGAGAGCTGAAGAGAAATTTTTTGATGCAATCACTGGCTTGAGGTATATGACTGATAACATTAACTTAAATCAGATTTCATACCAAAAATAATTTGATGCAATTTTGTTTCAGTTCTGCTTATAGTCATTCATGTACTATTAGTGTATGCATGTAGAGTGATCTATAAATTCATAGATATTTGAAATACAGTTTTACATAATAAGTAGCTTTTTACATGCAACTTTTCAGTGGTAGCGGCCCAGCTTATATATATTTGGCGATAGATGCTATGGCTGATGGAGGGGTAGCTGCTGGTCTACCTCGTGAACTTGCATTGGGTCTAGCTTCTCAGACAGTAAGTGAACTACAACTGCATGAAGTCTATTATCGAATCAGGAATGTTTTCTGTTATGCTTCTTTTAGGAATTCAATGAGTTGTTGTGAAATGACTTATTCTTTTTGTCATAAGCAAAAAAAGATGGATATTTCAAATTCTTGTGCCAATCAGAGGTTTTTAAGTTCCATATTAAGTATAGTTCTGAATTTTATTTGAGGGCGTATGTGTTTCGGTGTTTGCCATCCAATCAAATTATAGTCTATCCACACTGTAACATGGATTAAATGAACGGTATGGCTATTGTACTGGTTGCTGCAGTACCGGTACATACAGCTGGTGTCAACATGATTTTAATTATCAATTGGTCCAAATTGGTATCCCAGGGGACTGCCTGGTCCAAGGGGTATGGACCAAAGATGTGTAGGATTGCACTGTTAGTTGTTTGGTAGATCTATTAATCTATTACGGCGATGAGGAGAAAAGCAGAATAAAATAAAAATTTAAAAACACAAAAAGGGGGGATGAAGATTGAGGAACAATTGGGTAAAGAAAGAAAAAAATAGAAAATAAAAGAGAGGAAAAAACTTTACAAAAAAAAGGATCAAAGTTTAATAATAGCTCGGTAAAGAAGAAAAATAGAACAAAAATATATAAAAAAAGACGTGTACAGTTCTTGGTTGTGCATTTTGTTTTCTTTTTGCTTTTGTGGTAAACTTCTAGTAATCTATTGTTATTATGGTAATGAAAATGTGAAGAACAAAAAAAAAAGATGAAGATGGAGACGATTAGATAAAGACAATAAATAGAAAGTATGTTTTGAAAACAATTAAATATTACATAAAAGAAGACAAAGACAAAATAAATTATAACAAACCTGGAGGTTCAAGGGAATCTCCTTTCTTCTAAACACTAAGATGGGTGATGTCTTAAATATTCTTTAATGGTTTATTTCTAAACCATAAAAATAAATTGTTCGCTCTTTTTAGTTTTTTTTTTCTTCCAAAAAAGCCCCTGAAATCTTAAATAAATACGCAAAAACATGTAGAGTAGGCAAAAGATTTTGTTTCTTAAAACGTGAAATACAATTAGAAGTCCTCCTTATTTGGTAACTTGAGTTGTAAGAACTAATAAATTAAATTAGGATTGAAGGTAAATAAACAATACGTTTTGAGTCTTCTCTCAATTATGCCTAGCATATCTTTTGCTAGCAATGATGCAGTTTACGTGAGGTCCACCTCCTTCTTCTTAAATAAAATCCTTGTTACCTATCAAAATTAAAAAAAGAAAAAGAAAAAAAGATAGTTAAGATACATGATTTCTGAATACATAGCAAAGTACTCAGTTAGATTGGTAGAACTTAATATGATGAGCGTAGATGGGTGATATCTAGGTATCTAAGCACTCAATAATACTGATGTAACTTAGGCAAATATGCCTTAGCTACATGATATTTGTAAAAGATTTCCTTATTGCTGTAAAAGTAAAAGACTGCAAGGCTAACCGATTGTTATATAAATTATTTGGGGCCCAATCGTATGTAAGATGGTTATATTTGTCCACCACTGTATATTGGTCCATACTAGTCTAGACAAAGTTATGGGTAAAAGACCAAGAATTTGAGAGGACAAGAACAAGATTAGATTTATATAAAGGAAAAAAGAGGAAACCAAATAAAAAAGTCTTTCTTGACCGAGATAAAAAAAAAAAAGAAAAGAAAAGGAGCCAACCAAGGAGGGAGGGAAGAATGTGGAGGGATGTCTTAGGTATCTAAATACTCACTAAAACTGATGAGACTTAGTCAAATAAGCCTTAGCTACATGATATTTCTATGGGTAAATTGTAGAAACAATACTTGAGGTATGTGTTAATTACAAATACTTCCATTCACCTTTGTGAAATAACACTATCCTCCCTTCGGGTTTGGAGGGAGGTCACACTCACCACCCCTCCGTTGAGTTGCCGTCCAACATAAGGATGGAAAGTGCTAAAGTCAACTTATTTACAGCTCTACTTGGACGAAATTACCCTCATTTAAGTTGCGCTTTCAAAAGATGAATTTGCCCTCAATTTTTTTTTTTTTTTTTTAACTTCTCTTCCAATTATGCTCTTCCTTGTTTTATGCTTTATTTATCTTGATAAATTACAGAACCAGAGATCATGACCTTCTCTTTTCCTCCATCTTCTCATCGCCGGAACAGCGGCACGTTTTCGCTGGAGCAGTTGTAGGTTCTCAATTTTTCAACAAAGGATAACCTTGTTTTTGATATTAATTTGTTTTTCTTTTGGGGTGGGTTTAAGGGTTTTGGTTTTATTTGAGTTCCTAAATTTCTTAAGTCGATTTCTCTCTGCTATTGGACTTTTTACACTCAGGTTACAGAATATACAAGGTAATCCCATGAGACTTGTCTTCTCATAAAAAACTTGTGAAGCTGTTTAAACTGGCCCATAAAGTCGCCATTAAGCACTTATCTTAAGCTAGACAGAGACAACGAGATCTTTGTTGCGGTCTTCCACCCAAAAAGTTGAATCCGTCACTCCGCCAGGAATCAAGTTCTTATCGCCATGGTCCTAAGCTTGTACTTTCCGAGCTATAATCAACTATAAAGATCACTTGAGTCACTAAGATCTATTGCTTAGATTCAATGCTTCTTCTATAAAAACAAAAACTTCATGCTGGAAATGTCATTCAAAACTAATGATGAATATGCAGGAAAAAAATAATAATAAAGACCTTTAAAAACCTTTTTGAACAAAAAAGAATAGCAACGGAATTTATAACTCTGTCCGTTTGAGTTATTGTCCATATTACTCTGTTTTCTATTTTCATAGCCTACGAAAGGGGAGTCGTGAAGGCGAAACGGAGCATTGAAAAACCATTTTTTTGATTTTTGATTTTTGATTTTATGCCCTTTTGTATACCCATGATCACTTCCTTTTGTCAGCACCCTTCCAAACCCACTTCCCATCTGCACAACCGAAAAAAAAATTGAGAGAAGTCTGTTAAATTTTCAACATAACGCCATTAATATAGAAAATCTGAACCCATTCTCTACAATCATAAAATCATAGTCGTCTATACCATTTGATTTAAACTTTGTGCAACCACTATTCTTAATGTTTAAGTTGATTTAAATGTACTCTAAGAAATCTAAAATCTCAAATACCCAAAACACACTTTAAATCAATTACGAGAATTGACTTTCAATGCCTTGTTAGCAACTTACCATGCTTACACCTCAAATGGTTTAAATATAATTTAATGATATGATGGTACCTAGGTTGATAATAGACTCCAATTCCAACTCTTACTCAATAGAGACCCCAATCCAAACTCAAACTTCACAGAGGGTAAATGTTACATCCCTCTGCAAATAGTCACCGATTCCCCGATCCAAACTCAGTCTTCATAGAGACCCAAAAAAATCAGTTCAACTGTATTTTATATCTCTCTAAGCTTGTGGGTTAGAGTTGAGATTTATCTAATAGCTTTCACTTTTACAAAAACGTGGAGATCAATTTCATGATCTCTCTCACATAAACCTCTTATTTGAAATTTAGATATTGGAAAACCCAATTTAGAACAACATATTCGGAGGACAAGTGGAGAGAAGATACTAAGATACTCCTCAGAAGTATACAATCGATGGACAAGTGATCATTGATATACGGAAACCTTGAATTCTCTAACAGAAACCCCTATGTAGGGAGAAGATACGAAAGCCAGGTCGAAGGGGGGCAGCAGGCATACCTTAGCTTTTTTTATTGCCATGGTGATTGGAGATGCCTTCAGTGGTTCGAGAGAGGTGGTGAAAAGGATTTTACTCAACTAGAAAAATCCTTTCACTCATTCTACACTGAAACCCTTTCTTCAACGAGAATGCCTTAAAGGGTATTTTTGTCAACAAATAGTTACTTTTATATTAATAAATATCTTATTCATCAACAAGGGTATTTTAGTAAAAAAATCTAAAACATTACTTTTTCCAACGGACGTCTTCTGACAGGGGGAAAGTGTTTCAGAAATGTGAAGGGATGTCTTTGTAATTAACACATACCTCAAGGGAGGTTTCTGTAATTTACCCTATTTGTATAACAATTCCCGGGAGAAGTAAAAGACTGGAGGACTAAGTTTATCTTGATTTTCTTATCTTTCCTTACATATACAATAATTTTGATTTGAATGTATTTTCTCTCTTAATTTTGATATGGTTGTGTCCACATGCCAGGACTGTCAAATGTCAACGTGTTGCATACCTCTCGTCTCTAATTCAGTCTTCATTTGATTTTCTGCCTTCTTTCATTCTTTTTTATTTTATTTTTGTTAAGTAACAAAAACACTACACATTTCTAGGTGTAGTACGTCCTAGTATGTCATCTAATTCAGTCTTCGTTTGATTTTCTGCCTTTCATTCGTTTCTATTTATTTTTTGTCAAGTAAGAAAAACACTACACATTTCTAGGTGTAGTATGTCCTAGTATGTCATCGGTGATGATCTGGTGTAGCTCCTGTGGATAGTTCCCCGCTTCCCACATAGTCTCTGTGTTAAGTGTGTGTCCCAGATTGGCCAGATGATCGGCTGCAAAATTACTGCAGTGATCTGTGAAGGCTGTCTTCAGTAGGTATTGTATTTGCTTAATCGTCCTTCTGATTCTCCAAGCTGGTTCCTGCTTATCTTTAATACCATTGATAACCACAAGGTAAATTCCTTCAATCCAAATGTGAGAGATGTTAAGGTTAATAGCCATACGAATGCCCTGGAAAGCACCCTGACTTTCAGCAACATTAATAGAGTCATCATCCAATGGTCCTGCACAGGCTTTAATGAAGGTGCCTTCTTTCATTACTTCAACCCAATTCACTCATAGTGAACAAAGTGCTTTGTCTTAAGAATGTGTTTGTTTTTGTTTCTGAATCATTATGAGTTCAAGAAAAGCCTGACCATGTTAGAAGTGAAGCTGTTACAACATAATGTTGTGTATAGCTACATTCTATGAGATACTATCGCTAATAATATAACAATCATGATAAATAAATTCTCTTTTATCAGTTTGTCATGCTTTCTGAAGGTCCCCAGTTTTCATATTGTAAATTTCTCAATAATCGGTAGTTCACTTCCATTATCCTTGCACTTTGCTAATTGCTAATTCATTCTCTATAAAGTATAAACCTTAAAGAGTTACTATTTCTTGTTCCTAGTCAATGGTGGTTGAATTGTTTAACAAATTTTAATCCTAGTAGAAATTCTGTTTCTTCTTTTCTTTGCTCCTTGGGAGTATGCAATCATAGTCTTTGCTAGTTCAGAAAATTTCTTTTACCTGTTACATGACTGGAACTGGATTCCATTTAGGGTTGAGCTTTTAATTGTGGAAGATTATCCTGGCTGGGAGTGGGGTGTGGTAAGGCCAGACCATGACAGAAGAAAGATGGATGATCTCATTTGATTGTTTTTCTTGGTGGAGATTATTACTGATATCATATCCATGGAGTATTATTTGACAAATCTTGATTTACTGATTATATTTCAATGTTTTTCACTTGTATTTCCAGTCATTTATTCTATCATTTCTTGCTTGGTCCTTTGTAACTTGGTCATCTGTGCAAAGGCTCGTAATATCTAACCTACTCCAATTTTTTTCTGTACATGTATATTAAATCATCATCAGCATTCAGCAATGCCCTTGCTTATTAGTCTTAATAAATTATGGGCCAACTAAACCTGTGTTTCTGCAGGTTTTTGGAGCCGCAGCTATGGCCATAGACTCAGGAAAGCATCCAGGTCGGCTCAAAGATGAAGTTGCATCTCCTGGGGGAACCACAATTGCTGGGATTCATGAGTTAGAAAAGGGTGGATTCCGTGGGGTCTTGATGAATGCAATCATTGCTGCCGCCAAACGCAGTCAACAACTTTCCCCGAATTAATCTTGTGATACCATTTTAGTCATTGTAGGTTCATTTCGGAATGATTAATATGTGCTGATGTAAAGCAATGAAACAGTTGAGATGCAATAACTGCTGCACCAGTGGCGCCCCATTTTTTTATATTTTTTTTCCCTTGCGTTCCTATTGAATCTCATTGA
>JAUPMG010000013.1:4464958-4504159 GCA_031762675.1 Pachysandra terminalis | reverse complement strand
CATCAATAATTTAGATAATTAAAATAAAATACAGAGATGAAGGAATTTGGCAATTTCTAAGTAAAATTGGGAATTAATATGAGAAAATACCAGATAATTCATGAAATTAATGTGATACAATGTGGTATTTTTATGACTTATCACTCCCATAACTATTTTTACAGATCATGCCGCCCCCATTAAATACCTTCTTTCCAAGAAGGAAGCTAAGACGCGATTAATACGTTGGATTTTGGTTTTGCAGGAATTCAACATTGAGATTAAAGATAAGAAGGGAGTAGAGAACGTGGTGGCAGACCATTTATCTTGGCTTACATTCGAGGGAGATAGAAAGGAAATGCCTATTTGGGATTCCTTCCCAGATGAGCAACTTTTTGAGGTGACGAAACTACCATGGTATGCACACATCGTGAACTACTTTGTCAAAGTATCCGTTCCAAATTATTGGAGTGCGCAAGATAGGTGCGAATTCTTTGTTGAGGTAAGGAATTTCTATTGGGATGACCCTTATTTATTTAAATATTGTCCTGACCAAATTATTAAAAGGTGTATCTCAGATAGTGAGACCCTTAGTGTTTTAAGATTCTGCCATTCAAAAGCTTGTGGTGGCCATTTTTCTGTTAAGAAAACCGTTGCAAAGATATTGCATTGTGAATTTTATTGGCCTACCATGTTTAAGGACACCTACGACTTCTATACAAGGTGTCTAGAATGCCAAAAGTTGGGGCGGATCACACGACGGAACATGATGCCAATGTCCCCTATCCTTGAGATGAAAGTCTTTGACTGTTAGGGAATTTACTTCATGGGACATTTTCCCCAATATTTTGGTAATCTATACATTTTATTAGCAGTAGATTATGTATCTAGATGGGTCGAAGCCATAGCATGCAAGGAGAATGACCATATGATAGTGCTAAAATTCTTGAGAGAACACATTTTCTCTCGATTTAGAATGCCTAAGGCCATAATTAATGATAATGGGAGACACTTTTGTAACCGCCCTTTTGAGGCCCTTATGAAAATGTATGGAGTGGTGCATCGGTTTTCTTCCTCGTACCACCCCCAAACTTGTGGGCAAGTTGAGCTTACTAATAGGGAGATTAAGCAAATTCTTAAGAAAATGGTTAATCTTAACCGTAAAGATTGGTCTCTACGACTAGTCGATACGTTATGGGCCTACCGTACTGCTTATAAAGGACCTTTAGGAATGTCTCCCTATCACCTTGTATATGGTAAACCATTCCACTTACCGGTAGAGATGGAACATAGAGCTTATTAGGCTATTAAAGTCTTTAACCTTGACCTACAAGATGCCAGTCAATTGAGAAAATTCCAATTGAGTGAACTAGAGGAGCTTAGGAATGAAGCATACATGAGCACTCAGAATTGTAAAGAACAGATGAAACTGTTTCGTGATAAAAAGATTGTTAGGAAAACATTTGAGGAAAATCAAACAGTCCTTCTTTATAATTCTAGGCTTCATACCTTTTCAGGGAAGTTAAGGACAAGGTAAGATGGCCCCTATATAGTGAAAGAAGTATTTGACCATGGGGCTGTAGTAATTGAGGACCCTAGGGATGGTCGTGTGTTGAAAGTGAATGGACAGCGATTAAGACCATACCTAGGACGAGTTGTACCGGAACAAGAGACTATGACTCTTGAGATCCCTACTTATGGGGATGCTGACTAGTCCGCATTGTGCCTTGTAATTCATTGTACCATAGTTTATTTTTTTATTTTATTTTTGCTTTGTTTTTCCTTTGTTTTGTTTTCTTTTGAGATTTCTAAAAAATCTACGGGATATTCCTTGGGACATTCATCATTACTTCAGGTGCGTTTTTTCCTTCCCCTTTTATACTTCAACTTAGTGGCACTTCCCTCATTTTCATTTTTTTACTCATATACATATCTTGAACATGAGGACAATGTTAAATTCAAGTTGGGGGGTGTGATGTGACTAAAATAAAAAAAAATTCAGGCTAAACCACAAGTTCGGCACCTTCTCGGTCCGCCAAGCAGCCCGCCGAACAACAGGGTGACATTTCTAGTCACTGGAAATGTCACCGAGAATTCTCAGTGAGCCGAGAGCCATGTTCGGTGACCTTTTCGGTCCACCGAGAATCTTACCGAAAACTTTCAGTGAGGTTGTCGAAACATCTCAGTGCACCGAAAGAGCACACAAAAGTACAGAGGGACATTTCCAGTCCCAGGAAATGTCACCGAAGCTTTTCGGTCCGCCGAAGACCTCGCCGAGAATGTTAGGTGCACCGAGACCCTGCCGAGTATTTTTCGGTGGACCCATCGGTCAGCCGAAGAGTCCACAGAAACTGCCAACTAAGCCAGTCTTTTGGCAATTGGAAACGAAGAAAGAAAGGCATGCAAAATGTCTTGAATTATTGTTGAACCCTTGGTTACTTCGAGTAGAAAAATGAGATATCTTGAATTTCTTGAAATTGTTTTCAGATTCAAATGATTAAATGTGTCATTGTTGAAACTTTTGTTGAACTTTGAACCTTGAGTTATATTTCTTTGATAAGTTTAAACACATGAACACATGATCATTTGATTAAAAAATCTAAATATTGCTCTTTATTACTTATCCTTGGATAGTGTGATTTCACTAGTTTCACTTTGAAATTAGCATAAGCACACTAACACATAGTTTGTGAGGTATGAAATGTGACACCATTTATGAATGATTTTGATAACTTGAGTTATGTTGGTTAACTTATGGATGAATAACCTTGGCATGTTATTATGGTTTATCTAAAAAGAGAGAGAGAGAGAGAGAGAGAGAGAGAGAGAGAGAGAGAGAATAAGTGCTTAATTATTAATTATTTTGAGCTTTTTGCTGAGTAACCGGGTGTAGTGACCTCGGACCCAACTGAAAAATTATAGAGTAAGTCCTAACTAATCTAATAATTACACAGTGGGAATTTTATGAAAGATACAAGGTAGAATTGGACTACTTAATAATTATGAAAAACAATGGGGCAATTATATAATTAACTAAGAATTAGTATATGGGCTGGACTTCTAAACTACATGGACTCGAACACTAAAACCAACGAATTGGGCCCAAAACTCAGTTAAAGTCCAATAGGACCTAAACAGATAATTATAATTAAAAGTAAGGTTAATTAAGGAATAATTAACACAAATAAAACACATGATTGATTCTCTACAATTTGAATTTTAAATTAAAATATTTGAATTCAAATAGACTAAAAAGGATAGAGTTCAAATAGGCTAAGATACCTAGAAGCTAGGAAGAGAGAGAGAAACAATTCTCCCTAGGTTGGACGTCCAAAATGGAGGAAGAAGAAAGGGGTTTAGGCTTGTTTTCTGCAGAAAAAGAGAGAGAATGAGGAGGCCATTAAGGAAGAAAGAAAAAAAAAAGAAATAATGGAGAAAAAGAAAAAAACATATTGTGGAAAAAAGAAGGCTAGGAAAACTGAAAGGAAAACAGAGGAGAAAAGAGAAAGAGAAAGAGAAAAAAAGAAAAGAGTTTACAACTATGGAAAGAGACCTAGGAAGTGTAAGAAGGAAGAAAATGAAGATGAGGAAGAGGTTGGTTATGATGGGCATGAAGAGAGTGACGACGAGGATGACTGGCTTGAGGAAGGGGACGAAAAGGAAAGAGAACATTGATGAGGCAACATCGAAAGAGGTAGGAGAAGCTAGATGAGGATAGGGACTACTACTAGGCAGAGACTTAGGGATTCCTACGTTTCTAGGGTAACTATGTTTATGTATGTTTTCAACCCTATAAATATAGGTTTTGATGCATGATCCATGAATGTGAAGCACGTTTAGATGAGTGATCTAGTAGAATGAAAGTAGAATGAATTCCATGATGATTACTTGGTTGATTAACATGATTAAATTATGTTTGTTGTAGTTTTAGTATGTTTATATGCTTAAGTGAATCATATGTAAATTCTGAGATCTAAGTTATTATATGGTCGGATTGGTATTCTAGATCTGTTATATAAATTAGGTATATGAAGTATTGATCACATATACCATCTTTAGAGACTGAAATATGATTGTTAAGAACTTAGAAAACATTGATTTTGAGTATAGGCACGAAACCCTAGAAGAAAAACTTAGAAATTGGCTGAATTCTACGTTCGACAGGAGTGTAGGCAGCTGTCGAAACCCCAAAATCAGCATGTTCTCTGGACTATCTACCGAGGTTCGGTAGCAGTGCTACCGAGATTTTCGGTAGGAGTCTCGGCATCTATCGAGGTGCTACGAGGTCCAAATGAGGCCAAATTTTAGGGATGTGTTCCTTAGTGAGTTGTACACATGCCTGTATAGTTGGTTTGTATGCAAAAGATCTAAAATTGGTTGAATTATAAAAAGTGTAAGAGAATGTCTAAAATTCAATTATCGGACTGATTCAGATGAAATAAGAGATGATATTAATTCAAAGGTTTTGGATATGATCATAGGACCTTAAGATAGGACTATTATGATTAGAAATAGTCACATAGGACTTGATTGGTTGATTGGTGCCTTCAGCATCTAATGTTGACTTATGTTTGACTTAGGTTGACTTATGTTTGCCTTGTGTTGACCTTGATGAATGTCTTATATGTTGAATGAGGGTACAGTGAGTATCCATGTTTGTGAACATTGTCTGTGATTGATGCTATAAGACTTGAAATTGTGATCTGGATGGGTGAACTTCTACCATGGATGAAAGTCCCCAAAAGGAAAGGTTTGGTATGGGTGGAGTCCCTAAAGGAAGGTCTAGTTACAGGTGAATTTCCACCGTGGGTGAAAGTCCCTAAAGGAATGTTGATCATAACTGGTGTATTCCACCGTGAGTGCAAGTCTCTTAAGGAATAGGAAAGGTGGCTTTCTACTGTGGGTGCAAGTCCCTAAAAGAGCGGGTTACTGATACAGGTGTGTTCTTCTGTGGGTGCAAGTTCCTACAAGAACATGTTACTGATACAGGTGTGTTCTTCCGTGGATGCAAGTCCCTAAAAGAATGGGTCGTATGGTCGTGAGATGGATTGAGCATATGATTGGGCTAGGCCTATCATACATGAATTGCATTGCACTTAATCTCATTTCATGATTGCATCATACACTTGCATTGCATTGGATTTGATATTGGTTGACTTTGATGCATTAACATTGGAAACTTGTTTGAATTGATTGTGATTGTGATTGGTTATGGGTGTGCTTACACCATGGGTGAAAGTCCCTAAAGGAATATTGGCCGTAGCAAGGTGGGACCTTGTGGATAGTGGTTCTGGTTATGGGTGTACTTCCACTGTGGGTGAAAGTCCCTAAAGGAATGTTGGTCGTAGCATGGTGAGACCATGTGGTGTTTGTTTGTAAGCATAGTGAGACTATGTGTATGATATATGATATTTGTTATGTGGTTACTTGGCCATAGCATTGTAGGACCATGTGGTGTTTGTTCATGTGTTTGATTGGCCGTAGCATGGTGGGACCATGTAGATATTGTTGTGAACATAGCGAAACTTTGTGGTTGATATGATACTTGTAAGCTTGTGTTGCATGGTGAAGCCATGTGTATGTATGTTTGTTGTGAATATAGTGTAACGATGTGGTTGCTGTAACTTTGGTTGTTGTGTCACATGGTGGGACTATGTGTATGCATGTATGTGTGTTGTTCTCGGAACATGGTGAGTCCATGTGGAATCTGGTTGAACATGATGGGATCATGTGGGTAGCATTAACATAGTGGAACTATGGGAATTGTGAATTGTTGACTTGTTATAACATGATATTGTGAGGCTTCCATGTGAATAGTTATTTCATATGATGTTGTATTATCCATACTAGTACATGAGATTTAGTATGATGATAAGATTGAATACACTTGATTGTGATATTATATGTTGGTTGAAATGCATGTCATGAACCGTGTTGTTATGCATACATAAAAGTAGATATTGTTGTCTCGTTGGATTTCTTTACTAGGCTTCGGCTGACCCTTAACTCTACAGGTAATCAGTCCGTCAGACCTGGCTTGCTAGAGAGGAGATGTTCTTGTGTTGAGATGCTTTTGCTTTTGAGACTACAAGGCTTTACTTTATTTGGTTTTATTTTATTGGTTTGACCACGAGAGGGAAGAAGTTGTAATAGATATCTTTTAGACTTTGATTACTTTATTTGTGGGTTGTTAGCTCAATATACTTATAATTGGGCTATGGTTTGGTTTTAATTTTGAGAGACTTCTGTTGGTATTTATATTATTGTTGAGATTCTGAGTAACCGGCCTCTTGCCTCAATAAGCAATGAGCACTCGTGTCAAAAGGTGAGGAGTTTGGAATGGTTGATAGTGTGGCTAGTTTAGCTTCGTAGCCTTTTTGACTAAAGTACGTAAACCCGTAGGGGTGTTCTTTACACCTAGTGCCCTTTGAGTCATCTGGTCTAGGAGTCATTGGTTTAACACTCAATACATGGGTCAATTAGAAAGCTTAAGGGAGCCAAACATTGCACAGTCCACATATTTAGAGAATATATATATAATAAATATTCTAATGAATGTAATGCCTTGGCTGTTTCATCTAATAAGGATTCCACGGAATTTAGGGGTATTGAATCAGTTATAATGAAATTATTTTGAAGCCCTATAATTGTGTGGTAGTTCACTTTACACCAAAGGCACGTGTTATGTTCCACTATCTAATTATAAGTGATTACACTCGTTCTTGATTTCTTAAAATTGTAAACATGGAGTTTATATTTGTATGCTTACCATTGTTCTTGGTGATACTTTATTTTCTTTGATAACCATTGTTTCAAGTAATGTTTAAGGGTATCATCCTGGTAAGACATCACGAGACTATAACTCGTCCACTAGGGACACCTAGAGGCTTAAAGGCTTGTTGCATATGCTAAATGTAATCGAGAGTGCTAACGAAAGTGGTATAGTTAGAAACTTTTTGTTTTGTTTATTATTTCAATTTTGCTAGGGACTAGCAAAAGAAAAGTTGGGGGTGTGATAAGTCATGAATTATTACATATTATACCCTTAATCACTTGACTTATCTAGCATTTTCTTACATTAAATTCTTCATTATACATAGAATTTGCCAATTCTCTTTTATCATTCATTATATTTTAATTGTCTCATTTACCTAATTTATTGATGTAGAGACACTTTTGGAGACGAATCCTAGTCGAGAGAATTCAGACCCAGACCAGGTCGGATTAGACGGGTCGGATCAAACTCAAAAGAAATAAAATCAGAAGGAAAGAGGAATGAAGCTGACCCAGACCCAACCAAGGCAAGCCGACCTGACTTGCCAAGCAATCCGGTTCAGCCCAATTCGTTAGGACCAAAAGTCTGATTTACTTGGAAAGAACATAAAAATTGGAAAGCAATTGTTTTTCGTGCGTTCTTTGGCATGCTCTTGGTTTTGGAAGAAGAAAAAACCAAACAAAAGTTGGAAAGAAAGCAAGGAGCGAGATTAACAGGAGGAGAAGCCGAATTGGGAAGAATTGAATTGGTTGGAAGAGAAAGCTGGAGACCGAATTGGCAAGAAGGATCGGAATCGGCAAGTGGAGCAATCCGATTAGCAAGGAGGTCTAGTGCGTTTTGCCATGAATTGGCTGGAGAAGAAGACTGAATTGGAAAGCAAGGCAGATCGTTTTTGGCGTAGGAAGAAAAGGAAGGCAACCGGATGTAGCAATGTATAGTGATCGTGCGTTTCTGGTGAAGAGCTGCATTTTTGGCATGAATTGGAAGGTGCAGATCATCAGTTTTGTTTGAGGCAGTTTGATTTGTTGAGTTCTATAAATGAAAGAGAATCACCAACTTCCAATTCACGCTTCTTTTTCTTCTCTAGCTACACGTTTTTCTGTATTTTCTTCTTCCATGGTAACCTAAATCTCTTGCAAGGGCTAAGGGTCATGTTTCTTTGTATTGGTATGAACATTTATTGTAATTCTTATTGAATTTTAATAGAATTAAGTTTGATTTTTTATTTATTATGATTCCATATTATGTATGAGATGTTCCCTACTTTTTATGAGTTCAATCAAGTTTTTCGCATTATTAAGAGGAATTTCTGATGGTTTCTAATAGGAATCGAGAATTAAATTGAATGGATTTTTCTAAAAGTTATTTTAGCCATGTTGTTAACCAAGGTTATAATGTGTTCCTAAATTATTTTAGTCCAACCGAATCAAAGGTTTTCATAGCAATCAAGCTTATGAAATTTTATCTGAGTTACAATGAATCTCATATCGATTCAAGGAATTGCCCCGATGCCTGAGCATTCTCACTGTTGAATTTAACCATTTTTATTTACTTTAAATTCCTTTATATTACCAGTAATTTTTCCACCATCATATTCGTTCTTTAATCCCGCTTTGTCTTGAATACCCGTGCTCTCTGTGGTTCGACCTCAGACTCATCGAAAATTATATTTCTTCGAACTCATGCACTTGCACTTGGGAGTGAGCAAGCACCACAACTAGAGCATCAGTACATCCAAGGAATAGGGCAAAACCAAAAGAAATCTGCCATTTCCATCTCTGCATAAGCCACCAGCACCTGCCTCTCCTGGGTTCCCTTTAGTCGCTTCGTCGAAGTTTAGTATGGTGTAGGATTCCATCGGAAAGATCCATCTGATGAACACTGGTTCAATATTCCTACCACAATCCTTCCCGTTAATCAGCAAACATGTGTCCTGTTGGAGCAGAGATTAAATAAATTAGTGCAGTAGTTAGTGAAGCTTTAGAGTCATCAAAAATGGCTCTGTTCCTCGTGAGCCAAATCGTCCAAATGAAATTAAACAGAAAATTAGGGAGGTTAAGGATCGAAGGTGGGCAATCATTGGAGAGTCTTTGAGAGCTTGTGCAATAGTATCCTTGATGTTGTTGCCCCGTACGATGGAATGCAGCTGTCCACCTTCGAAAGGAAACCAAAGGGCAAGAGAGAAGTAGATGTTCAATACTTTCGGACAAAAGGCCTGCAGCAGTCCAATACGATGAAGGACGCCATTAGTCGTTATACCCTTGTGACAACACTTCCAGGCGAAGAAACGAACTTTTTAGTCAGAAGGAGTGTACCAAAGCTTAAGCCAGAAGGAATCAGAAATACTACCAGTGGGATCTTTCAAAAGATTGGAAGCTGAAGCACCGAAAAGGATCCAGTATAGGAGAGGCCCCACACCAAATGATCATGATCTCTATACGCATTGATTGGGATACCCATGATTCTATCAGCCAGATGACGTGGCCACGGAAGGTCCAGGTTACCTCTATCCCAGGTGTTGGTGTTGCGGTTGATTAATTCTGTAACTAATCGATTTTGCATGTAATTGGGGATAGAAAATACCAGGAAGTTCTGGGGAAGCCAACGAGTATCAGAGATCCTAATATTAAGGTCATTGGCAATTTTCCACCCCACCCTGCTTCTAATAGTGGGCTTAAATTTGTAGAGATCCTTCCATACCTGCGAATCATAATTTTTTCCTTGACTTTCCAAAAATGTACCTTGTCGGAAGTATTTTGCTTGCATGATCTTGTACCATAATGAAGAATTTCCATTGACCAAGTACCAAGCACACCTGGAAAGCAGAGCCACATTGAAGAGACTACGATTTTTAATGTTAAGTCCACGTTCCCTATTAAATCTTATTCCACCCAATCTTGTGAAGTCTATTACTACTATCAGATTTAACCCACAAGAAGTCTCTTGCGTATATTTATCAATTTCTTTCAAAACTTCTGTCGGTAACTTCATAGTGGCCATCAGGTGTTGAGGCAAGCTGGCCAATGACGCTTTTATAATGGTGGCACGACCGGCCTGAGATAGAGGTTTAGCTTTCCAGCCAGCAAGCTTCTTACTGATTCTGGCAGTCAAGTCACAAAAGGTCCTCTTGGGAGGCTTACCACAGACTATCGGTATGCCCAGGTAGGAGCTGAAGTCTTTTTCCATTTGAATGCAAGAGTTTTGATAATATCAGCCTTATCTTTGCCATGAACATTCAGGCTTAGGTGTAATGTAGATTTTTCAAAATTAATTATGTGCCCAGCTTTCGAGTAGAATTGCTCAATGATATTGATAACATTCTTGCTCTCCGAACAGAATGATCTACTGAAAACTAGGAAATAATCCGCGTAAATTAAATGAGTAATAACTGGCTGGTTCCTGCTGATCATAATACCATGGATTTCTCCGGTATTCTCAGCTTTAACCAGATCCAATGTGAGGACATCTTGGCATAAAATAAATAGGTATGGAGAAAGGGGGTCACCCTGCTTAACCCACATTGTGGTTTGATGGAACCAGTTGTGGTGCCATTTATAAGATTGCTATAACCTATAGATGAGACACAAAACATAACCCTTTTATCCAGATATCGCTAAAGCTATAAGTTAAGCTATAAGTTTTAAGTGTGTGAGAGAGAAAGGACCAACTAAGCCGATCGAATGCTTTACTGGTGTCAAGTTTCAAGAAAAAGAGGCCATTCTTACCCTTATTTTTCTTTTCAATTGTGTGAATCACCTCCATGGCAACGAGAATGTTATTGTGTATTGATCTGTTGGCCAAGAAGGCACTTTGAACTGAGCTGATGAGACGATTAAGGATAGGCCTCATATGGTTGACAATGATAACGCTATTGTTTTGTAAATGATATTCCTTAAACTGATAGGCCTGTACTCATTAACAGATCTTGGGTTCTCCGACTTGGATATAAGTGTTATGTATGTGTGATTTAGAGTTTCAGAAAAATACCCAAACGCAAAGAAATCCAAGACAATCTGTGTGACATCCAGTCCGACAGTTTCCCAATATTCTGTGTAAAAGAGATATGGAAAGCCATCAGGGCCAGGGCTTTTGAGAGGGCCCATTTGGTTTACAACATCAAAAATTTACTCCTTAGTGACATTCTTGAGAAACGCATTGTTCTCATCCACGATGGCACTTGCAATACTAAGGTCATCAAGCAAGATCTGGGATGGTGAACCTCTATCGGAGAATAGATCGAAATAAAAGTCTGAAAACTTTTCCGATCTGATTAGGATTGGTGATCTCAATGTTTTGGTTGTTCTTTATGGTAGTAATGAGATTTCTCTTCCTCTGATGGACAATGATTTGGTGAAAAAAATTTGTGTTAAGGTCTCCTGCTCTATGCCAAAAGCCACTAGATTTTTGAACCCAATGCATCTCCTGTTGTTATAGAACAAAGTGATACTCACTTGAACTCCCTCTCTTTCTTTCTAGGTATCGGGTTAGGGTTGGCTTCAAGCAGAAATTGGAGATGTTGGATCTCCCTAATAATGGCATTAGGTTTTTCATTAATGTTATCAATTTTTTTCTTTATTCCAAGATCTCAGCTGGTTGGACAGATCTTCCAGTTTTCCATGAAAATTCAAATGATTAAATCTATTGGACTTGGCATTCCACTCATTAGATATGACCTCAGTGCACAACGGCTCAGTTGTCCAGAAAGATTCAAACCGAAAGGAACTAAGTTTCTTGGCCCGTATAGGTTGGGGGTCAATAAACAAAGGGTCATGATCAGGGGCCACAATTGGGTTATGAGTGGCAAGGGCCTCTAGGAACAGACTGGCCTAATCTAAGGAGCAAAGACATCTGTATAATCTGTCAGAGATTCGACCCAGGCCCTCTCTTCCATTGCACCAGGTGAATTTAGGGCCTCTATGAGGGATTTCCTTTAGCTCACAGTCATTAATGAATTTGATAAAAAGTTGAGATTCTTTTATCTTCATACCAGCGCCTCCAATTTTCTCACTTGGGTGAATCGCAATGTTGAAATCTCCAAGATCATCTAAGGTAACGTCACAGAGCTTGCAAACTCAGATAGTTGAGCCCACTGTTGGGCTTGAATATTGGATACAAAGGTATTATGAACAAAAGACAGAAACCAAGGATGGCCACCACTACTATTTACAACCATATGTACAATCCAATTGGACTGATGAATGATTTGGATGTTAAATTTAGATCTCCACCGAATCTAGAAGCCATCAGCCCTGCCACAAACTTCCACAACATAACAATTATCAAATCCAAAATTTTTATATTTTTTTCCGTAGCTTTCTTTGAGGCTAAAGTCTCAAATAACAAAATAAGGTCGGGTTTAAGAGACTTTATCAGTCTTTTCAAGTGGGATTTTGTTAATGCGTGACCAATGCCTTGACAATTCCACGCAATAATTCTTATCTCAGTTGTTGGACTGGCCAAAGCCAATCTTGGATCGCAAGAGGTTGGGGCTCTGCAGAAGTCTATCTCACTCTCTCGCATACGGTAAAATCCTTTAAAGCATTTAAAATCAAAATATACTGTTAAGATCTCTCTCTCTCTCTCTCTCTCTCTCTCTTCCAACCAACTCTCTCACATACAATTAATCTTCCAACCTCCTATCTTTCCGAAAGTCTCTCCTAAATTTTTTCAATCTCTTTATAAAAGTTATCACTAATATTAGCTCTCTTAATACAAATAAAATCTCACTCTATTATTAATCAAATCTCTCTATAACAAATGTCTCTCTCCAAAGATTCTCTTCATTAGTTTTAGTTCCTAAAATCTCTCCCTCTTGTATATTTCTTCTTTAAAGTTATTACTAATATTAATTATTTTTAATTAGTTTTATCACAAATAAAATCTCTCACTATCTTCTTAATTAAATCTCTCTTTTCCAAATGTCTCTCTTCCAAGCTCTTCTCTCATTAATTTTGTTCTTAAGATCTCTCCCTTTCTCCATCTCTTCCTAAAATTTGTAAATCTGAGTTACTGCCTTATCACGAATAGGTCTCTCTTGCTAGTTTTCTTTTAAGTTGATACCTTTGATTCTCGTAGTTATGATTTATTTATTTCCTTTTGGTACTAATCGAATCAAATCAAACTGAGATTTTCAATTCGATTTTTCGGTTCGAGTTAGGATTAATCAAATACAATCAGTTTGGTTTTCGGTTTTTATTTTAGTTTGGTTCGATTTCAGATTTGGTTCACTATATATTGGGTTCGCCGTGGTTTGACCACTAAACCAAACTGAATCGACAAAACTACTACAACGACCTAAACTCTTTTGATTGTGCATAGTCTAATTTCTAAACCATGTGATGATCATTTGCTTTTGTTCGGATTAGCCATCGGGTTAATTCGACCATGATATCGATGTGTTGTGCCTTATAAGACTCGGCGCTACACACCATAGCATGGCCCTTTTAAATTAAAATGTGTGGTGAGGATCATTTAGATCCTATGTTTGTGATGTGTGTTCAAGATCTATTTAGCCTCCTTTTAGTTTGAATTGTGTGGCCTAGATTGAGAGAGAGAAGTGGTTGGTAGTGGGGAATACCAACTCCCACTCACCTTTTAATCTAATGGTCTAGATTTGTGGTAGTTAGATTGGAGGATTAGATGGGGTGGAACACCTTAAGAGAAACTCCATTCCACCTTTTTTGGTCTTACATGCTTGGAGAAATTGGAGAAGGAGAGAGATAGGGCTTGAAGGATTCTTGCATTTCCTTCCACATTTCTCATAGGTAAGTGAATTAGTTCATTTTGATTGCTGATTGGAGTGGTGTCATAGGCAATTTTCAATGAATTTCCCAAGAATGATATATTTGTTTGATAAAAATCGACCATGAATGTGTAAATGCCTTGTTGAAGTTTGAATGCATGCTTTATGTGTTGAATGTGATAAGTATGATGAGGTGATATATTTATTTAACCTTCCCCTTTCAATGTGTTGAAATTTCGAAATAAGAATCACCGTTTTGGCATATTCGAGACGTTTGGCTACCTACTCGATGCGCCGAACAGCTCGTTGAACACTTTTAGGAACTTCGGTGAACCACTCGGTGCGTCGAACAGGTCGCTAAATCTCCTGAGCATTTTTTGGGCTTACTGGAAATGCCATCGAAACACAGTTCAGTGTGCCGAATGGTGCGCCGAAGGGAGCACCGAGTAGAATGGGGAGCCACTGGCAGGGTAGCCGAGTCTCAGGTTGGCGCGCCGAAGGGTGCACCGAGACAGGCTTCGGTGCGCTGAATAGGGCGCCAAAGACCTCACCGAATGGAATGTTTGGTCTCCCTATTTGGATGTTTATGTTTATGCTACATGATACTCATTCCAATGATTATGATTGTGTACACTTCCATCTCTAGATGAACTTTCATTCTATCTTCATGATTTATTCCATAAAACTATGAATTGAATACAAGGGAACATATGGAATCAAACACATAATTTATATTGCACCATATACACAAAGGTTGAATGCTTAGTTAATGTGCACTCGCACCACATTGACTCTCGACCATAGCTTGATCCAAGAGAAACATCCTATCCTCCGAGACCATATGATGGGATCTCGTGAGTTGAATAAGAGTGATGTGATGTAAATTCCACATTAGTGAGTAGACTGGCAATAAATTCGACATTAGTGAGGAGACTGGCAATGATGACTGATGAGTTGAGGGACTAGCTACCCCAATACACTCACTTATTGCCCAAGGACATTTTACCCAAGGATACTCACATTGGTGAAAACTTGGATGTGTATCAGAGAGAGGAATCTCTGTAGATTGTTGACTGACATGATTTCTTAAGGGCGTACTCACATTAGTGAAAACCTTAGAATTTACCCTTGATCGAAAATAAGTTGGGGGATTGTACCTCCTTGGTTGAAAACTCATAGAACTATGTTGTACACATAGAATAATCCTATCCCTTAGTCATGAATACGAGGATGAAGTCACACTGGTGGGACATCTTGCATAGTCGTATTGTGATCATAAGAAAACATGCCATATCAGTATGTCTAAAAGATTGCATAACACAGTAGAATTGTTTGTGTAGATCACCTTGGTGATTAATATGAATTAGGTGCACCGCGTGCATGAAATTAAAATTTAACCACATGCATTTCATGTACATTAAACCTTATTGTTGTTGTATCTTTGATCTTCATTGACTAGTGGTTATGACTCAAAGTCAATCATGGATTATTATGAACTTGTTTACTTACTGGCTTTTATAGCTCATGTTTTCTAGCTAACAACTTTTAGGATCTTTAGAAGAGGAGGTAGCTGCAAGAGCGAGGCCAAGGAAGAGACCTTTGAAGAGGAAGAAGATTTCTACTACGAGTAATTCATTGTAATAATTTAACTAATGTTTTGGATGTTATGTCTTTTGGGGGCATAGGTATACGGGAAATTTGGTTTTTAGCCTATAACTTTATTTTGTTATTTTCCGCTGCTATTCACGTAGTTTTCAATAGAAATGCCTTACTTTAATTATTTTCCTTTGAATGTTTATATTTCTGAAGGTTTTAATTGCTACTCCCTTGCGTTTGGGGAGTGAGAGTTGCATCTCAAGTCCTTACAGATTTTCCCACTTGAAACCCTAAGATCGGATTGTGACAATTACAACCCTAGAAAGATGAACATCTTCAAAGCCGAACATGTCAAAAAGGCAACTAGGTGATTGTTTTTCTGATGGAATCCATGTAGGTGGTTGGACGACCTTATTTTTTTGTTGCTTTTAGTCACCCAAAACACTACCGGTTGACAACTCAGGTGGATCGATCGTGTGTGAAAATCAAAGAGAATTCATTAAGTTTGCACATGGGCGGGCTATCCCAATGTGGTTCACGGTGGTGGCAGTGGGTGGTGGTAGGTGGTGTTGGTGGTAGGCGGTAGTGGAATGTTGTGGTTCATGGTAGTGGTGCGTGGGGGTGGTTGGTAGTCGTAGTGAGTGGTGGTGGTGGTAGTGGGTGGATAGTCGTAAGTGGTGGTGGTGATAAGTAGGGGTGCAACTTGGTTCGGTTTGGTCCGGGTTGACCTGAAACCAAACCCAAACCGAAGTCAATACATATTAACCCGAAATTGAACCGAACCGAATTAAAACCGAACCAAATTAAAACCGAAAATCCTAACCCAAAAACCGAACCAAAATTTTTTAACAAACCCAAAACCCAAACCAAACCAAACCGAAATTTTTTCTGTTCGATTTGGTTTAGTACAGCTTAAGTTTATAATTTTTAAACCCAAACCCAAAAAATTATTATTTATTACTATTTTCTATTTTAAAAATATTATAATAATAAAAAATTAATTTCAAAAAATTAGTCCAATAATAAACCGGTCCGATTTACCTTCTTAAGTCATAACAAAATGATTAGACCAACGGTAAAACCAATCCGGTTTACCTTCTTTAAAAATGTAAAAGTGAAACTTCTACTTATAATGCATCGGTTGGGGGATTTTTTTCATCCTCAACTGATGTGGGACTCTACAAGATTTTTTTTTTTTAGTAAAATGACTACAAGTTGCATCCCTAATATTATATATATATATATATGTATCAGTGTAATTCATCAACAAGTGATTGGTCTGATGGTCGAGGGCTTGTATTCCTTTAGATTAGGTCAATGGTTCAATTCTTCCCCATTACATATTTTTCACACTTACTTATATATGTTGGTTTTCAGTTTGTTTCGGTTCGGTTTATAAGAGTGTATTAATATGTTGAGTTTCGGTTCAGTTTCAAAAAGTGTAGTAAAATGTTAAGTTTCGGTACGATTTCGGTTCGATTCGGTTTAACTGGGATATAAACCCAAAACCGAACCGAATTGATTCGGTTTTGAATTTCCAAAATAAAAACCGAACCGAATTTATGAAAACCCAATTCAAACCAAATCGAAATTAGTTTGAATCGGTTCGGTTTCGATTTTAACCGACACAAGTTGCACCCCTAGTGATAAGTAGTGGTAGTGGTAGTGGTGGGTCGTGGTGATAGGGAGGTAGTTATACCTCTAAAATAAAATTTTAAAACTATTTTTTCGGTTTTCTTTTCTGTCTTATTATCATTTTTATCTTTTATCATTTTTATCATTCTCAATGATACAAAAGAAAATGATATTCTTTTCTTATCCATTCATTTTGCTATCAGTCCAAACGTACCCTAAACGATCCGTTGAGCGGGATTCGAAAGAGTCAATATTTTGGAAGTCGCAGAGAGAGATGAAATATGAAGAAGAGTTTAGGGAGTTTGTTTTACCACAAAAAAAAAAAAGAAAAGAAAAGAAAAGAAAAAACAGTATAGAAAGTTTGACCTTGTCTTCCCCCTTTGATGAAAGAAAATATGAACTCAAGTCAGAGAGGAGACGACTGATACTGACAAGAATATACCATGCTCACACAACCTTCCAAGTAACAAAACGCCATTTCTTCGCCATTTTGAAACCTTCAAACACCAATTACAAGAAGAAGAAAAAGAAAACCAGGTCCCTCGTTCTCTCTCTCTTCCCCGCCCAACAAGCATAAGAAGAAGAAGAAGAAGAAGAAGAAGAAGTCTAATTTGTCTTTCATTTGCTTTTCCAGGTAAAATAAGAATACCCTTTAAAGTTTTTGATTGTTAATCGAATTGGGGTGCTGTATTTTGAGCAAATAATTGATCCAGATGGAGTCTAGAAACTTGTCGGAGCTCCTTTCAGAGATATTGACCTCAGCTGATGAGGTTGCTTCTCTTGCAAAGGACTCCGAAACCGAAAGAGAGATTTTCTCAGAGTTTGCTGTGCTTGTAGAGAAATTCACTGCTATAATCAATGATTTAAGGGATGATCATAAGGTTGTGGACACTCCGCCGATCCGAAATGCGGTCCAATCGCTAGAAATGGAGCTTAGGCGTGCTAGGGCTTTGATTAAGAACTCGATTTCGAGAGCTGTATCGGTTAAACAGGTGGAGGATGTTATTCATGACCTCGGTAGAAGTTTAGGCCTTGTGCTCTTTGCAAGTCTTGATTTGTCTGCTGAGATTAAAGAAAGTATTGGAGCTTTATACAAAGAAATGATGAATGTGAGGTTTGATGCTTGTAATTCCGATAGTCAGTCGCCGATGTCCATTAATGAGCTGGAAATCATGGAGGAGGAAAAGGGGGATGATCAAATTACTGTCAACATTGTTGATGTAGCATTGCCGCTTAAGTATGGTAATGATGAAGAGCTCAGACTAGCACTTTCGGGATTAAGCACATTAATTACAGATAACATGGTGCGAGATGAATGGGTAAATGATGAAGGCATTATTCCAATTCTATTGAATCGATTGGGCTCGAGTAAGCAGAATAATCGGTTGGCTATAATTTTATTATTGAGAAAGCTTACAGCAGAGAACAATGAAAACAAGGTAAATTAGTTTTGACATTTGACCGGTTTGTATATAGTTTTGTTTGGGTTGTGTTATGTCTTACACTATTGATTGATTTACAGGAGAAGATGGCAGATGTTGGGTCTTTGACAACGTTGGTTCGGTCTTTGACACGGGACGCCGAAGAGAGGAGGGAAGCAGTGGGGCTGTTACTTACCCTTTCGAATATCCAAGCAGTGCGCCGGCGGATTGGCAGAATACAAGGGTGCATTGTTATGTTGGTAGCACTGCTTAATGGAGAAGATCCTATAGCTTCACAAGATGCAGGGGAGTTATTGAATGCTTTATCTAGCAACACACAGAACGTGCTTCATATGGCTGAGGCTAGTTACTTTAAGCCACTAGTACAGTACCTAAAGAAAGGCAAGTGCAAAGCTTTGTTTCAGTTGTTGCATCTGGAACTTATTTATTTCTTTTTCTTTTTATTTCCTTCAAATTTGTTTTTCATTGCTCCATTTTGCTACTTAATGAAATTGCTTCAAGAAATATTAGATTGATTAATGCATCAAACTAATGGATTCTAAATTTATGAATTACTATTAGTCCGTTGATTCTCAGACAATAATTAAGTTTGATATTAATGTGTCCAAAGCAACATTCGTGTGATCCCAAGGAGTGGAAGGCCTTAAATATGGAAAATTATCTCCAGTTCTTCAACATATTTACTGAAGTAATACTAACTACGATTATAAGAACCCACATTTTAATTTAAGAAAAGAATGAACTTACCTTGTAATCATGTGGGTTGGAGGGATCATATTATTATGAGCAGGCAAATGGTGTTTTTACAACCCTTTCTTCATGTCAATGTTTGAAATGTTAATGTTTCAGTCAACGATGACCAGTGAGCTTAATGTACGATTTAGTTGGTTTGTGATTGCCAAGTGATGGAAGACTTCCTGAATCAAAGGAATAGCAAGGGATATCCCCCTGAATAAACTTGAAGTTCTGAATCGAAGACCATTATATGATGTAGATGTAGCAGAGAATACCCTTCGCATTCATATAATTGTTAGGATTCATTGTGGTAAGCTAGAAGTCTTTCACCATATTATGATTGAGTTATGACAACAAACTGCTGCCTTATGTAGTCATTTATGATTCAAATATAGAACGTAGATTTGACTGTATAACTTATTCATGTGGTATATGCAAATACTTATAGTTGTGGACAATACTCACTGCTACAAGCATATGCTATTAAAATACTCTGTTTTCAAAGGTGTTTGAGGCGTAAGCCTCGAGGCGCGCCTCAAGGCAAGGCATTGCAAAAATGCCTTGAGGCGCACCTTGCTCGTGAGGTGTACGCCTCAAGAATAAGGTGTAAGCCTCAGTAGTTAGGCTGATAAATTCTCTCAGTTTTAATAAAATTGATTTAATACTCATTTTTTGTAAGTAAAATCAAGGTTTTAACTACAAATTGACTCTATCCAACCTTATTAAGTAAACAAATACTACTAATTTGTTTTAATTGTTAATTTTAATCACTTATCATGACATGAATATCAATTGTTATTTAATTTACTAGTAAATGTATATAAATAATTTATATTTTATTATTTATTTATCTACAAAAGGTGTGCTAGTGAGGCTTACACCTCAAGCCTCGAGGCTTATGCCACACGCTTTGGGTAAGTGAAACGCCTCACCTCATGCGTTTTAAAACACTGCTCCTGACATTGGTATTAAGCCCAGAACTGCCCTCAGTGTAGGTGACGAATGGAAATTAAATGGACCACACATACAACTTCACCTTCTGCTACCTAACACTTGAATTAACAAATGAATGTCCATTCTTGTGTTGCATAAAGCCCCTTGTCAACCCTGTCTTAGTTGCCAAAGATATGTGTAGGGTGTGCAAGGCTTAGACTTTCCATTTCTTGAAATCAAAGAGCAAATCAGAGTTTGGCTTCTGTCAAGTATGTTGATATACCAATCTAATTATTTTTTACATTTTTAAATGGTATCCTGTAGCAAGCAAGTCTTTGCTGACAAGTGAAGTATTGTGCCTGTAACAAGCAAGTTTTTGTTTACAAGTGAAGTATTTTGACAGATTTCATACATTGTTTCCTGTGCCGTGTACTGTTTATAAATCAAACTTTCATACTGTAACATCAGTGTTGCAAGAAGAAGAACATTAAAAGATGAAAAAGAAAACTAAAAATCATATCCAATTTGTTTATGCATTTGTTTCAACAAACTGGGTGATAGTGAGCAGTCCTTATATGAGGCCAATGGATGAAACCACTGCTGGATCACAAATCAATTGGCCACTTGATGTATTTTGACTGTATTAGAGGAGCTGCTGGGAGTATCAAAACTGTGATGTACAACATTTTTCTCCTAGTATTGTTGAGGGATACACAATTTGTGATTGCTATTTTGCTTTGAACTATTTTCATCCTCGAGTGTCAATTTTGATAATTGATGCAACCTAAAGAATGTGGGCCCCCACATATGGTGTTACATTGATATTTGAGGTGATGAAAAGCTTGAGACCATATCACTAAGGAGTTTTTTTGGTAACAGAACTGCATGGAAAGTCATGGAAATGGATTTCCAACAAGTTGATACAAAACATATCATAACATGGGAAATCTTAGTTGCTTGAATGGGAAAGGTGAATTTTTACTTGATAGATTTCTTAGGTTAACTTTACCTGTCTATGATGAATTGGACCTTTATATCAGTAGGACATCATATCCATGTAGAATCATCCAAGTACTTGAGAAACTGTGTAGCTTAAAGCTAATGTAAGAGTTGGTAGGTCCTTTTCGAAAGACGCTTCCTAATAGGGTGAGTATCGTCCCAATTATTTTTTTTGTTCTCAAGTTTGAATCAGCCCTTAGTCCTTGTTACCATCATCCGCAAGGTTAGTTTGTTTGCATTTCCAATTAAGCATTGTCAAGGATACCATTTAGAGAATTAGTCCTCCACTTCCATAAAAATCAAAGAGCTGCGAGAATTTCAGTAGAACAAAAATTTTCAATGTTGGAACTTCGGTTCCTGTCGAATCCAGGCTTTCTAAAGCAGAATTTTGCCAGGAGTCGTTGAACCAATTCTTTATTTTTCGCGGATTGAATGACGTTCTCGCTCGTGCAATCCGCCATGCTAGTTTTGGTTTTGGGATTGGAATCTGCAACACGACCCTTACAAGTGGTACCACATGACCACCTTCTTTGTAGTGTCACTGATCTTAACACATGTCCATATTTTTTGTGCCTTCACTGCTCCTACTTACTAATATTGATGCTTATGCTGTGTATTTTTTCACTTAAATTTTTATTAATGTTAAAATTTACATAATAAAAGTTATGAATATAATGTTAATTTTTGTTACAGTTAAAATTACACAATAAAAGTTATGAATATAGTGTGATCTTTTTCTCCCCTTTCTAACATTGTTGGCCATGCTTTTATTGTATTCTTGAATGTATATACTTATTCATTTATTCATTTCTATACCATCTGTTGGATATCTTTAACTGAGAGTATGGCCAGTAGCACGCAGTATCATTTTCTCTCTTTTGGTCGGATCAATCATTTTAGGTGTCCCAACTATCCACCATCTGACCATCCTTTGGTTTGTATTAGTTGCTTAAATTCCTATCCTATGTACAGTTTGTTTCCTTCTGAAAGGTAACTAATCCTACTGATTCCAAATGATTCACTTATCTTGTTGAACTTTCCATTCTATTTCTTTGCAGGTTCTGATATGAGCAAGATTCTCATGGCAACGGCACTTTCAAGGATGGAGCTCACAGATCAAAGCAGAGCTTCTCTTGGAGAAGATGGAGCAATTGAACCCCTTGTGAAAATGTTTAGTTCAGGGAAGCTTGAAGCAAAGCTATCTGCTTTGGGTGCATTGAAGAACTTGTCCAGCTTGACAGAAAATGTCCAGCGTTTAATCAGTTCAGGTATTGTTGTAGCTCTACTGCAGCTTCTATTCTCCGTTACATCTGTGCTCATGAATCTTCGGGAGCCAGCATCTGCCATACTTGCCAGCATTGCTCAGTCAGAATCGATTCTTGTCAACCAAGACGTGGCACAACAGATGCTCTCACTTCTGAACTTGTCCAGCCCAATAATTCAGTCTCACCTTTTACAAGCACTCACCAGCATTGCTGGCCATTCCAGTGCATCCAAGGTTAGAGCTAAAATGAAGGAAAATGGTGCAATTCAGCTTCTTTTACCCTTCCTCACTGAGACCAACACAAATATCAGGATACTTGCCTCGAATTTACTGTACAATCTCTCTAAAGATTCACCAGGAGACTTGAGTGAGCAACTGGGAGAGACCCATCTCAATATTATTGTAAATATAATCTCGACATCAACATCTGAGGATGAAAAAGCTGCTGCTACTGGCTTGTTGAGCAATATCCCTGTTAGTGACAAGAAAGCAACAGAGATACTCAAGAGGGCACATTTGCTGCCCATTCTTGTCTCATTGCTGAATGTAAGCACATCATCTTCAATACCCACAAGTAGGTTAGGTGAGAGCATTGCAGGCTTAATGATACGGTTTACAGTTCCTTCAGACAAGAAACTGCAGCAACTGGTAGCTGAACAAGGAGTGATTCCTTTGCTTGTAAAGCTACTCTCAACTGGTTCACCCATTGCCAAATGTAGAGCAGCAAATGCACTAGCTCAGTTATCACAAAATTCATCCGCACTAAGCAAGTCGAAAGTGTCAAGATGGTCGTGTGTTCCTCCTTCTACAGATGCTATTTGTGAAGTTCATGATGGTTATTGTTCTGTCAAAAGCACATTTTGTTTAGTCAAGGCAGGTGCTGTTGCTCCATTGATTCATATTTTGGAAGATAAAGAGAGAGAAGCAGATGAATCCGTTCTTAGTGCCCTTTCAACTCTCATGCAGGATGGGATTTTGGAAATTGGAAGCAAAGCCATAGCTGAATTGTCAGGTTTGCAGGCCATTGTAAGAATTCTTGAAGTCGGGAGCATAAAGGCTCAAGAAAAAGCACTTTGGATCTTGGAGAGGATTTTCAGAGTTGAGGCTCACAGAGTACAGTATGGAGAATCTGCTCAGGTGCTGCTCATTGATCTTGCCCAGAAGGGTGCTCCAACATTGAAATCAAGAATTGCCAAGATATTAGCACAACTTGAGCTTTTGCAAGTGCAATCAAGTTACTTCTGAGGAGTTATATATCAAGTAAGCAATATTGTGTGCAGAGTGCAGTTTTGTTCATTTGTATCATCTATTAAATGCTTTTTAATTCATTTCTTGCTTCCGCAATATAAATTGCACTATTTGAGTGTATGGACCTTAGAATTCTATATTGCATTTCATTTTTTTTTCTCCATAGTCTTAGCTGTAAACCATTAAGATAATCAAGTGTGTACACTAAAAGGATCCAATATTGTGAATCTAAAAGTAGAACAATGGAGGATGTTGTGAATGCCATATCATCTTCCCACAAGCCTAGAGTGATTTAAATACGTTATCACAAATCTAGAATATATACTTATTACTGACAATATACAACCACTAAATGTTCAAATTGCAAGGGGGGCAAATGAATTTGACGGTGTAATTTTCATCATAATTGGTTTGACGTATAGCATGTTTCTTTTCTCCTCGTCTTGGTCTAGTTAAGACTTTCATTTTGGATGGTTAGGATCATAAAACACGGAGTGAATTTTGGGTTTTGGCCAATCCAAGTGCTGCACAGAATTATGGTTATAATATACTCTATGAAAACAATGACAACAGTTTCCGAATTCTTGAAAGAATTATCTTTTATAAAGTAACAGAAACTTATAATCTTTATGCTTTTGTAATCCACATTTGAATAAAAAATGATTTCCTCAGTTCAAATTAATAGGCCATTGGTTTGACAAACTTGATAAATCCTAATGGTGAAGCCTTAGATGTAGTCAAAATTCATTTCAGATAACATAAACCAAGATGAAATCACAGATACTAGATTGGTTAGAAGTTGAGGAGCATTTGGACTGGAATCCACAGAGAGAGAAGTGCGAGAATGAGATAGTAACCACTTAGTCATATGATACATGATATGTTCTGTCAAAATGCATTTGTATTGGCTGAAAATACAACACAACTCAGGTAAGTCAACGCGATTTGTAAATTGTTTCATGTAAAATAAGTTTGTTATATCAGTCTCCATGAAAATTGATACATGTTCAATGCTTGTTAGTTTCAGATGACTGAATTGGCAACTTTACTTAAGAGAAGGTCCCTTGCTGTATGTTTACTTGTAGACGACGTGATTTACTACATCAAACTAGAGGGAGTAAATGCAAAACTAGAATTATTGAAGGATATCTTGGAATTAAAAGGTTTCAAGATAGGAAAAATATAGGGTTTGGGGCTTAAGAACCCATATGTCTCTTGGACTCAAATTTTGACAGCTTATTTTCTAGAAAGGATGGGGCCCACCATTTGATGGATCCTATGGAAGAGATTAAGTATGCAAAGTATCAGCTTGATCAAATGATATTGGCTGTTTGATTTAGCTATGGTTTTTGGATGGTGGAGAACTATTGAAAATCTTATGTTAAAATAACGTTGAAAGCTGTCGAATCAATATAATCTTTTGCATGAAGATCCTCATAATTAGATCCATTCAATGGTGTCTTTTATTTCGAGTGTTTGCCATGTGTCAGATTTCAAGGCTTAAGGACCCTTATTTGAGGATCTTATTCCTGAGACCCTAGACATTCCCTTCAAGATAAGTCAAATGAAGATCAAGTACGTGGAAAACTTTAGTAGAAGTAGGAATAAAGGCGAGACATTAGTAAGAATTTAGGAGCCAAAAGATCTCCAATATCAATTACCCATAAGGAAGGTGATGTTGAAGATGTGTTATATATATTTAGAGTTTGATGGCTTCACACATTCTACTCAAGTTGAAAGGAAAATTACATGAGGTGGCTATTAGATCTGATATGGTATGTCGAACAGAATGTTAGGTAACCAAGAATTTATATATTCTTGAAATGAGCATAACCTAGATGAGGATGTTGGGATAGCTACATAAAAGGACTAAGATAAAGATTGCATGTATGCAAGAGAGTTTAGGAGTGGCCCCAGTAAGAGATAGTATAAAGGAAAGTCAGTTGAGATGATTTAGGTATTTAAATGAAGATATATAAAGGCACTATTGAGAAGTTGCAAGATGGGGCAACTTAAAGAATTTAGGATGTGTTATAGGAGGATTGAAAAGGACCTTAGATGTAGTGGGTCAGAAAGATTTGAAAGCATATAAGCTAACCAAAAATATGGTTTTTAAGATCAAACGATGGAGCAAGACTTGTATTTTTTACCCCAAATAATTGGGATGACATTATGTTTCTGTAGGATAACTATATATAGCAACTTAATTTGTGCCACCGACCTTCCTCGAGTTTGGGTAGGACTAGGAGTAAAGAGAGTTGGATTTATGTTATGGGTCGACCCGGTTGGCCCAACCCGTTTGGACCAACCCAAGTCCACATTTAAGTTAGGGACGTCCATGCTTGCTGTGAAACCAAGTGTGACTTGGACTCCATCTCTTAATTGGAATAGGAGAGAGTCCAAGATAGAGTTGAGTCGAGTCTCCTATTTAGGAGACTCATCCTCCCTCCCAAAATAAGAATCCACGTTTTTGGCTGTCTCCAACCCTAGAGAATCTCTTCTCTCTTCATCTCTTCTTCCTCCCTAAGATCTGGATTGCTTAGATTCCCATACAGAGATCTGGTCGTTTGAGTGTGGGTATTATTGTGCGTGGTTCTTGTAATCACACATATCGACATGGGACGTTTTCCGGTTTGATAAAGATCTTCCTCTGCAGATCTGGGTTCATGTGCATTGAGGTTCGTGATCCAGGTCGTCTACAACCTTCACAGAGGTTGAACACAACTTAGGAAAATTGAACCCAGTTTTACTGGAAAGAGATTCACTTTTCAGGCTTAAGTTGGCGTATCTATTACCCAAGGACTGCTATGAATGGTGGTGGTATGGTCAGAAAAGGAGATTTGAGAAATCAGCTCCAGAGTGAAAGTTGACGGTGTTTCTGTCATGTGATTTACCTGGTATCCTTAGCTAAACAGGGGTGGGGGGGTTGGAAATTGATGTCTTGGGTTGCTGATTCTTAATTAAGTAGTCTTGCTGTCACATTATATGCTTTTAAGATGTGTGTGTTGATTTCTTGGATTGCCGATTTTTAATTAGTAGTCTTGCTGGCTCATTATATGCTCTTAAGTTCTTTACATATGGTATAATGTCTCAGTAATGAGCCCAGCTCTCAATCGGTTGAACTTAGGCTTGAATTTTTTCAACTTCATGATTATCAGTTCAAGTCAGGACTTAGGAATTGAGATTTTGGTCCTTGGGACCAAAACCTGGTTTAGCAAACAAATGGCTACAGTTATGTCCTGGCTCGCTCAGCTCTAGGGGTCTAACATGTCAGTCCTGGTTCATTTCTGGCTATACTGGTGTGAATTGTATGCTCTCAAGGTATTGATCAAGAATCATGAAATTGTAGGTGCTGATTAATACACAATCTTCAAATACATATAATCAGAATAAAAGATACATACATGAACAAGAAAGTATTACTAGTGTGAACAATGAACATTATTTAACTGATACAGATAGATATGTGAACAATGTCTGCAAGTATTGCAGATTCTCTAGATGTCGTAACATCCTCCTAACCCATCTGTGAGCTCCATCAGAAGCAAGCCTCACAGAGCCAACAACAACATAAAGCGAATAGGCTGCAACAAACAAAAATTCCGTTAGAATTAAGATGAAAATTAAGAAGAAAATGCAAAGAACATTTAGGATATAAAGATTGGTCATGATGGTGACTACTAATCAGCAAAGATAAGGACCTACCATCCCTCAATGAAGCCTCTATCCCCTTTCTTGGTTGTCTTTGGGCAGCACTTCTTCCCGGTTGGATTTTCAGTAGTTGGGTATCCTTGAGAGATAAAATAGGTTCAGTCAGTCCACATATAACTCCATTCAACCCACATATAACTCCTTTCAACCATGAAAGAACAGTCCAGTCAGTGTATGTGTGTCTGTGTGTGCGTGCATGTATGTATGTGTGTGTGCACGCAAGAGAGAGAGAGAGAGAGAGAGAGAGAGAGAGAGAGAGACCTGTTGGAGGCTGGTTCTTGTTTTCCCTCCCTCCTGTCTCTAACTTGGGCATCTTGGAATAAAAGAAACAACACAAGCTGAGGTAATCTTATCCCTCGAAAGAACTGTTATTAAAGATGTATATGGACTTCAACTATGACAATCTCTCTATCAGCGTTTATATATATATATACATGCAAATGGGCAAGGGAATTTGTTCTAGGGGCTTTTCATTGTTGCTGGTCGGCACAGCCCAATGCTTTAAGGTTGGCTGTTGAATTTTTCCCACAAATCTAATTTAATCTACTCACAAAGTAAAAAGGAAAAGGAAAAAGAAGTTGCTGAAAATAAGGATTAAGATAAAAGGAAAGAATAAATGTAAGCTACAATCTGGACGATTCTTTAACCAATTGTTTTCTTCTTAAATCAGTTTTAAGCATTCCTCCATTTCTGCCATGACATGTGAACGTGGTTACAGTATCTGTAAAAGCCTTTACCATTGAAAAGACAGAAAATCCAAATGGTTTTGTACGATTTGATCGAAGTTACGATCGACAAAGGAAACCTAGAATCTCTATCCAAGTAGAGACCTTTTGACTTGCATTGGTCGAACATTGCAGCATAAGCATATCGTGTGCATCATGTCCGTTAGTTGTTGTCTAGTCCCAGGCATATCAGAGATAAATGTCTCAGCATCAAACTGTTCTTTAAAATATCTTTATGATAAATGAGAGCTGCAAATTATTTATTTATTTTTTTCGTTTCAACTCAACAGATCATGTTTCAAATCTTATGATATTTTGTTGATTAGTGTCATGTTTTAAACCTTATCATAATTTGTTGGTCAGATTTTCTCCACCTACTGCCATTCAATAGTTGGAATATGGGTGGGGGTGTGGGGTTTAGGCTGCGTTTGCCACAGCTTGTGCTCTTGGATAAGCACTCATTGAACAAGTGGCTCAATGGGAGTACTTATCCACAGCAACAATAAACTGATAACCACCGATGTGTGGCTCAGCTGGTAGCAAGCTGGGTTCTAGTGGGCGTCTCCGGAGGTAAGTCTGGAGTTCGAATCCCACTAGAAGCACTCGTGGCCAGGGGTTTACCGTAATTGCTCCTGTCCCGAAAGTGGATTAGTCCCACACCCAAATGGGTGTGGGGACACCACGTGGTTAAGACCAAAAACTAAATAAATAAACTGATTATTTCAAGAAAATAGCGTCTGGTAAGTACATTTATTTAAGTGCTTATTAAAGTTTAGGGATAAAATAAGTATTATGAATATATGATTAAAGTTTATAAATAAAATTTATTTCTTTAGAGCTAAACTAGGTATTATGCAAATATTACTTAACGTTTACAAATAGCTTCATGCATAAGTGGCGAGAGAAGCTGATCTCAACAGCTTCTCCTTATGGGTAGCCTTCCTCTACTGCTTATGGGTAAGCACTTACCCATTCTTTGTTACCAAACACATTTTTATTATTAAAAAGTGCTTTAATAAGCTGTTAGCTGAAATAAGCACTTTATATAAGCCGGCCAAACGCAGCCTTAGACAGAAACACATTTGGAAGCCTCATCATAGAATGCTTAAAAGGGGTTAATCACCTCATATAAAAAGATAAAAGTAGAATTTAGAAATGAATGTTCGTGAAATACCATTTTGAAAAAAGAAGATAAAAAGTTGTATTAAAACTCAGAAAGAAAAAGAAAATTTATGAATAAATTATATAGAGAATTTAAATGCTAGCTTTGGAGATTGCTTTGATCTGGATACTCTTACTTTGAGAGGAAGAGAAAGAAAAAGAAGAAAGGGGTGAGAAATCCTTACATGATTTTTTGCTTCTTTTCAAAAGAAGAATATATGCTTTGTTTTGATTTTTAGCAAAGATAAAACAATGACTTAAAACACAGTTGGAGAATCTTATAATAGGAGGTAATACTTTCAAGCTGAGTGCACTCTTGCCACACAAGCTGTGTATATCCTTGAAAATGGCTATAGGATTATTTGTCTATAACCAGATTAACTGTTAGACAAGGGTTTTTGTGCGACATGGCCAATTCAATCTGTCCACATAATTGGGGACTCTTTATATATATATATATATATGTGTGTGTGTGTTATTTATGTTATGGATGTCAATTGGTTTGGTTTAAACCAAAAACTGAATAAATCAAGCCGAAAAAAGTCCGTTTGGTTTGTTTTTTTTTTTTTTTTGGTATTGTTATGGTTTAGAAAACAAAAAATCAAATTAATTTGGTTTGATTTTCAGTTAAAGCTTCGACTAAATCGAACCAAGCCGAATCGAAAAAATCAAAGTAGACTATATATATATATATCTGTGTGTGTACGTATATACGTGTGTATGTGCGCTTATATAGAAAATAATATTAATTTTGTCAAACAAAACCTAAACGACCAAATTTTTCAGTTTCTATTTCGGTTTGGTTCGGTTTTATTTATTATAATTCAATTTGATTCGGTTTTTGGTCCAGTGTAATGTTGGTGATGACGGATTTGTAACAGACTAAATATATTAGAAGATAATGACAACTAACATATGAGAACCAATTACAACCAGTCTACCAGAAAAAGAGGTAGGGAAGTCTGTCTCAAGACAGTCTAAACTTTCGCGCAGTTATTTTGTCAAGAACGTTCATCGTCAACTTTGACCTCTAGATAAGACAAAGAGAAGAGACAAAAAAGAAAATAATATTGTAATGGCTGAAAAACCAATTGAAATGCAATCTCAGAACAGTAAAATCTCACACTACAAAATATGTAATTTTTGCCGGAGATCTCAAACCGCTGTCTAACATGTAAAGTCCGCCGTCTTTAAATAAATCGGCGGTCTAGGAGACCCTCTCTTTATCCGAAGAAAAAATTATCGGCGGGCAGTACTGACCAACGTCTAAGGAAGTCCATATTGGCGCAGCTATGACCCACCGTCCATAAACATCTTTAGACCGCTGTTAATCAGACCGCTGGTAATAATAACTTATTTTGTTTGACATTTTATCCATTTCTGGCCCCACAACATCCTCCAAAGTCTGAGGTGACTCTTAACTTGTGTGAGTCAGATCAGAATCCACCGGCAGTTGATGCATATGTCCCTTTCAAGGCAGAGTTTCACTACCTTGTAGCGAATCAATCTGCCAACACGTGCTCCCTTTCTTTTGCGCAGGCAGAAAAAATCCACGTGGAACAATGTAGTTGATACTACCAATCATGTAGTAGGATAATATGGTAGACGATTTCTAGTCGCCTGTGGCAACGGGTTAGTTTGGGTTAGTTCAGATTTGGGATATAAATTAAATCAGACTGGGTCATAATAATATAATAATCCACGTGAACCTACCCAAATACTATAGGATGTGCAATAAAGAGAGCATTTGACTAAATTAGTGAGATTTCATTAAAATAAGGGCACGGGCACGTGATGGAATGTGGAATTATATGCCACCTGACAAATTATAGAAGGTTGAGAGGGAGATAAAAGTCAAAAACCTCAAGGGGTTATCCAAGTGTCACTTGCATCAGGTGGCTCATGAAGCATAAAGTCTGGGATTAGGACTCATGAAGCATAAAGTCTGGGATTAGATTATGCGGATGGCCGTTTCATTTAGGACCAGTGGAGGTTTACTTAATCGTTAACTTAAGGTTTTTAGGGATTAGTCGTAATGCGTGCAAGCTGGCCCAAACAGAGGTTATCAAAAAAAAAATAAAATAGAAGTCAAAAATAGTAACAAGGAAATGTCTATCCATTGGATCAAACCTTGGTTTTGGAAAACCAATGGGCTGCAAAATAATTGTAGTGTCAGAGTTTGAAGACTGTCCTCTTTCTCTTTCAGTGCATTTACTCATTGTTGTTTCCTATTCTTAAGTTCAGAGAAAATCGTATACTCTCCAAGCTTCAGTCATTCTTCAATGGAGGATGGGCTCTGCTATTTATAAAGACTTTTCCACTCCAAATAGGTCAAGTGTCACTCGGCTAGGCGTTCAAAGAGGGACCTTCACACGCTAAGCAAATCCTGAGTGACACATGGTCCTAAAATGTATCCGGGATGACACGTGTTCTTCAACACACCTAAGTTACTTTCAGAGAAAGAGACCAAATCATTTCAAACATTAAAAATTTGCTCTCCTATAGGTTGCTTTGGAACTTGAGCAACACAAATCAGGAAACGCGTCACTTTCACACAAATCCCAAGAGCAATGTGACAATTCTAGCTACCATTCTAGAAAAGACAAAACCCCATTTAGATAAGTTAGAGATCTGATATTAGAAGTATGTGAGATTTTTCCCACGTGCTTTCCATTCCGAGAATCCGTCTCAATTACTTTTAGGGGACAATTCAATGTACAAGTACCTTTTCGAATCGTATATTTCGAAGGAAAAACTCCCTTTGACGACTATCTTCATTCAAAGAAAATCAAGAACAATTGTATACTTACAGGGTGATCAATGTATTCTCGAATTACCCATATATAGAACTCGAAGTTGAATGTCTTATCAGGGATCTTGTTTTCATGATCAATAGTCCCTGTAAAGAAGAGTTTGTCTTGAAATCCCTTACGGTTCATAGCTACAGTAATCAATCCGAGTGCCTTCTACTTGAATGAAATAATAAGTAAACATGTGAATTCTTTTAAAGTGGAGTGAGAGGACGTTCTCAAAGTTCGTAGGAAACCTATCTTCAAGAAATACTTCTGGAGATGGCGTGCCTTCGACTTCTAAAGCCCTTTCTATTGAGGACTTGCTTCTAGAAGTGAAAGTCTAAGATATGACTCAAAATCAATTTATAAGAATTAATAAAAGCGACTTCGAGTCCTAGTTTGTAATTCGGATGCATAAAAGAGTGCATTCGAGGGGTAAACCCAAGTCCAAGTCCTTTGAGAAGGACATAATCCTTAGTCTTTTTTAGGGTGACAGGCTCTTTGACGAATTGACCATCTCATGGTAGTTAGTCTTAAATTCGCATTAGGAGGAATAAATATTCCTCATTCGAATTCACTTTTGGCAAGAGAGAACATACCTCCTTCGAATTCACCATTTGGAGGTGGTTGGCCGTCGAGTTTGCCTTTGAATCCGCCTTAGCAGGAGAAAATATACCTGCTTCATGATCCCCTTAAGACAAAACTAATAAATGGTCCTTCGAAGTCTATGGATGTGATCCAAGAATGACTCTTGAGTTAGAAGGTACAGATAGTTCCCTCGATTGCATTCCCTCAAAGATCTCTCCTTAAATGGAACACCTTTAAAATGTAAAGGTATGTAATAAAAATCAATCGAAATCTGTGCTAGAGAACGAATAGATGTGACTTCGAGCTTTTATGGAAACCTTAGCTATTTGAGAAGTATATTAGGGATAGTAATCCCCTAAATATGTCATTCAAGTAGAATAAAGTTCTTCGGAGAAGAGTAAAATCTTCATTCTCTCGAGCGCTTAGATAGTAGTGCACCGTAGGAACACAAGTTCTTGTCTTTTGAATAATTCAAAAGGGACGATTACTTGTGTTTGTGAAGTTTGGAACGCGTGGCGTCCCCTCACAAGATGGAATTCAAAAAATGTTGTTTCTCCAAGAAACTATTTCTTTTTTTGGTGATAAGGACAGTCAAATATCTTTGAGCCGGTTCAAATATCACATTTTCACCAAACGGTCTAATCACCGTACGCAGCTGCTGATAGTTGGCACGTGAAAGACGGCTGTACAGCCGTTTACAGCTTTATTGAATGATTCAGTGTATGCGGCTATACCCAAAACATGTACATACACTTTTAAGAAAGTGCCACGGGTAAAGTGGGGTTTAATTAGCCCGCCTGATCACCAATGTAATTTGGTTTGGTTTAGATTTGATCACTAAACCGAATCAAACCAACTAAATTACTCCTCTAAGTTATATATATTAATCATATTAGAAGAGAGTTAAACGGGCCAAAGCATGTCAGCATGGGTTGAGATGGACTGGGTTTGGTTTACATTTTCACAACCCACTTGTTAAACGTACAGGTTTGGGTTAAGTATAAACCTGCAAATACCCATGCTAAGCCGATCTGAACCTACCCCCACCCAATTGCCAACTCTAAACTTACTAACAAAGATTTTAGTTGTAAAATTACATATGGTAATATAGGAGCAACATTTATAACCCCTCCTCCAACCCCACCCGAAAAAAATGACTTAGCCAACCAAAACCAGCAAAAAGGGAAGGAAGTAATGTTTACCAAATTTACCTGCCCATTGCCACTCTTAGAAGGTGACACTCAAGTCACCAGCCATTGTGTATTCATGCTTTTCCTTCACGTCTATCTTCTCAAGACCATTGAATGAAGGGCAAGGAGATCCAACACCTACTAAGGTCAAGCACACATGAGCTCATGCTTCATGAATGACTACCCTAATGTGACCTGATATGGCTGAAAACCAATCACATTAGCCCAACCCAACCCATTTATTTAAGTACCCATTACCAACTGTGCCATGAAAATACGAACTCCCAACTCTTAAAGATATCTCCAATTTTTTTTTTTTTTTTTTTTTTTTGTAGTAAAATAAATTGAATGACAAAGGGACCACAAAAACCTAGGTAGGGAATTCCCAATTAGTACATCGCCCAAATTCGTCGAATAGGATTTGCTGAATTCATGTAGGGGTCTTCTTGTTCATAAGCACGACGAGCCTTCTTTCAAGGTAAGATTCGCAAGCCAATTCGCAGCCTGATTAGACTCTCGATGGCGTGATGAATTGTGCCTTCATCAAAGCAAGAAATTAGATGTCTGACATTTTTAACTAAGCCTTCAATAACCCAAGGAAAGCCTTCGTCCTGTTTGCAAGTCAGTTGGATGATGGAAGCAGAATTTCCTTCAATAATCAACCGCTTGATACCATTGTGGAGTGTCATAGTGATGCCTTCGGAGCACGCGACCATTTCAGCCATGATGGTATTGCAGTTACTAATGTTCAGTGCAAAACCACAAATAAGTTCATTATTCCTAGTCCTCCAACCCTAGCTGAACTGTTGCCACCTTTTGTCGTACGGTCAAAGTTTAGTTTAGTCCATCCCTGTGAAGTAGCTCACTGAATAAATTACGTAATTGTCCTCCTTGGGCTCGCGTTCCCAGCGCTAGCCTCCAAGGTTCTACATGTGTCCTACTGAAGAACCAAAAGCCGACTTTTAGCACTCTCAATATTTGGACTAGATCCTTCAAAAATAAATTTATTCCTCATATTCCAGATAGTCCAAGCAAAATTAACTAACGTCGCAGGAAGGTTAGAGATGTGATTTGGGAAGGGATTGGAATGGTCCATTAAAGCAACATGAAGTTGTTCGTTCCGTGATAAACTGTAATCAAGTAAGCCTCCAGTTACACTGAATCATAGTGCTCTAGCAAAAGAACACTCTCGAAGAAGGTGATGGCAGTTGTTAGAAGATTCACTACACCCCAAATTTTCTTGAGTTCTGGACGAATCCAACAGTTGGCATGGTGATCGATTTGTAACAACATGAAAAAATTAAAGTAGAAAATTTTTCTTTTTATAGGGGTATAATAATAATTTAATAAAATAAACTATATCCTTAAACACTTATATAAATAACTATATATTTACATTAATCTATGTTACTATAGATAGACCTTATATAATCACACATAAAAACATAATGTATAATTTAAAGCTTAATTAATTAAGTGTTGGGCTTAATTAATTAGTCTTGGGCTTAATTAAAAGGAATTGGGCTTATAAACCTTAATTGGACTTAAGTGATTAAGTATGAACCTTAATTAATTAATTAGCTTAATGGGCTTAAGTTATTCTTATGGCCTAAACTAACAAAATAGATTTAAAATATATTAATTTCGTTTTTAATTAATACCTTCTAGAAAACTTAAGTTAGAGTTTGATTAGGAGTCTCAAACAGCTTAAAAACGCAGCATATTTTAATAAGATAATTAAATACTAGTTCAAATATGAATATGACACTAATAAGGATAATAAAGACTCTAATTAGGATATGACTTAATAAATTAAAAGAAGATAAATAATAATTTAACTTCAAGTATGAACTTAGATTTAAAGGCTATAAATTAACTAAACTATATCAATGGCTAGGATTAATTAAGAGAATTAAGAACTAATCCTAAAACAATAAAAAAAAATAGATTAGATAATAATTAATATACCATAATTAGAACACTTTCATCAATGGTTAGGATTGTGTAGGAACATATTAATCTAATCTAACGGTAGATAACCAAACCTAAACTAAATAAGATTAAGATTAGATAAGTAATCCAATTAAGACTATAACACCTAAAATCAATGGTTAGGATTTCGTAAGAACACTTAGATTAATATAATGGTTAGGATTAAAAGGGAAAAAACTTTAAATCTAAGTAGGATTAAGAAAGGATAAAAGCAATGATTAATCCATCTACAACTAGGACACTTTAATCTAAGGACTATAATTAAATCAATCTAGATCTAAGGGCTATAAACTAAAGCATAATCCAACTTAGATAACAACTCTTAGACTAAGCTGGAAACTATAGGAAAACTATATAAACCCTAGTAGGGACGTATGAATCATATTCCAAGAGAGAGAGAGAGAGAGAGAGAGAGTTGGTTGGAGCTTTAGGAGCTTGGAGAAGAAGAAAGTTTAAAACTTGAACTAAAAAGCGGAAGAAGAAGATCCATTAAGCAAGTCAATGTAAGTAATTCAATTATTCTTTATTTTGTATTTGAATCTAGGTGTCTACGTCATATTCAATTAGTATGACATAGCACAACCTTAAATTCTTTATCTTCTATACTTTTCTACATAAGACCTAAACTGGAAAATTTTATAGATTTGAACTATTGATTACCGGACTTATGTATATATTTTATATAATTTATTTTATATTTTTATAAGATTCCCCTGTTCGTTAGGAACCCAATAAATAAGTTTGAGGTGATTCTGACAAGTATACACAAAGTAATTACCAAAATACCGACTGTACTCCAAATCTGGAAAAGCCAGAAAACCCAATCCGGCAGCCTACCGGTGTGCCGGTTAGCCTGCTGGAATTGCCCCTGAAACCCATATATTAAACACTATTTAAGCTACGAGTTGGCTATCAGTGTGCTGGTTAGCCTGCTGGTAGGATTTGTTTTTCGCTGTGTGGTTTGCCGGACAGAATCGGTGTGCCGATTAGGTTGCCAGAACTGTCTGGGCAACCACTTAAGGTGGTCTTGATTGGTTAAATTGATTGATTGAGTTCTAAATTGTTTTATATTTATTTTGTGATATTAATGGTGTGATTATAACCTAATTTCATGATTGATATGTTAGATTGAGGATTTCATATATTTTAATATAATGTGACTTATGAATTGATTTTGATTGATACTATGAGACACATTCCATGAATTGCATACTCATATTAATTATCTAGATATAATGCACTATTGTACACTTATTGAATGAATAATTAATGTGCACTTACACTACACGTGAACAGCATAAGCCTTATTGCACTATTGACCATAATCTGGTCATGTGCTTGATTATACCATCATATCTTCACATAGGTTGAAGTTTATGACATAACCGAGTGTTATTGTGATTTGAATATCATAATATGGTGAGGAAGTCCCTGATGGACTGATTTGCATAGGTTGAGGGAGTCATGATCCCAATATACCACATTATCTTCATCTCGATAGCGTATTATTATATGTAATGGATGTCAAGTGAAATTCTGTTGGCATTCGGTTAGTGTATGAATCACTAAGGTTAGTTCATATTTTTGACGCCTTGGTTATTACCTGTGACTGAAAATAAGTGGGAGAATTGTTCCGTCTTGGTCGAATCCCCTTAAAACTATGATGCGCACATAGAATATCTTACTGAGAGTGGCCGAGTATGCGGGGGATGGTTCATTACGACATCTTGCTCAGTAATTGATTGGTTTAGTGTGGGGCATACACTACTCGAATTCTGAACAACATGCATAATTGCATAGCATGTGTTTTTGCATGAATCACAATTAGTGATTACCCCTTTCATTGTTGCATGAGCATGCATTGCATTCATTTATAATTGAACCATCATTCATATTGCATTGCATTGCATTTACATTTGCATATCTTATGATCATATCATATTCCATATTATTACATGTATTGTTGTTTAGTCTATGGATTATCATTGAAGAGTGCCTTTGACCCTACTTCAATCTTAAATACGGTTTAATTGATTTATTTACTGAGCTAAATGTAACTGATGCCTTTGAGCATAATAATTTCAAGATCTTTAGTTAGTGGATAGCGGGACCATGAAGATCAAGATGGAGACCAAGTCAAAGATGAAGACATTAGCTATAATAAGGATCTGTTTGCTTATTTTCAGTAGAATATGTAATAGGGTTATTTATTCAAATTTATGTAATTAATTATTAGGTAGGTTAGTTAATAGGGATTTGATTTGAAGTATGAGAATAGGATATTTTCTTATTTGTTTTCTGCTGTGATTTACTTAATTTTTTTGGATGTAATAGACTTGGCTTTTACTTGATTATTTTTAGTAAATATTATTTTAGAAGTTTTTATATTATTTTCTATGGTTTGGCTCTATACTATTTCCACTCCCGATGTAAATTGGGGTGAGTGTCACTTTTTGAACCTAAGGGATTCTCACGTGAATTCCTTTAAGTTTGGGATGTGACACGATTAGGGCAAATACATAAGTGTTAGAATATTGGTTTGGGATACTTACATTGTTGTAGTCGCAGTTCGGCGGAAGCCAGCTCCTGTCGGAGATGAGGATGCCAGAACCATCGACAATTTTTCATCCCTGACCATCGAGGCCATGGCTTGCCAAAAGTGAAATTTGGAGCTCTTGGCCATGGCTTGCCAAAAGTTGCATTGTCTGAAATATTTCTGCTTGATGAGTCTACACCAGATGGAGTCAGAATTTGATAGTAGGGCCAATTCCCTTTTAAGGATTAAGGCTTCATTGAAGGTTGCAGGTTTTTTGATGTTAAGTCCTCCGGCCTTCTTAGAGACATAGACACGCGACCATCCAATAATATGATTTTTTTTTCTTCAGATTACTCCCAGACCAGAGGAAGTCCTTAGCCCCTCGGTCCATATGTTGCAAGATAGTAGTGGGGAGCCTCATACAGGCCATTAAGTGATGTGAGAGACCAGCCAAGGAAGTATTAATCCAGCTAGCAAGACGTTGATTCAACTTGGCTAGGAGATCATTGAAAACAATCTTTGACAGTTTTCCTTTGTATATAGGCACACCAAAATATTTTTTAACATTTTATTTCCAATGTATTTCGAAAATATTAATAGTATTAGCTTTCACAAGTCCCTCGAGACTCAGGGTGGTGTGGATAGTAGATTTATTAATGTTGAGCAATTAACCAGCCTCACTACAGTAACACTTAATAATGTTAGAAATAACAGAGCATTCACTAGGTTCTGATCCCCCGAAAATCAATAGGTCATCATCATACATTAAGTGAATAATCGGAATGGACGACCTGCTGATTTTGATACCATGAATGTTCTGATTCAACTCAGCATGATCCAGAGCTGAAGACATCATTTGTGAGAAGAGGATAAAAAGATAAGATGATAAAGAGTCACCTTGCTTGAAACCACATTGGGGCTTGATGAAGCCCGTGGGGCTACCATCGATAAGCATACTATATGACACAGTGATAATGTCGCGACCCAAACTCAAAGGAAATTCACGTGGGAATCCCTTAGGTTCAAATTGCGACTCTCACCCTATATCCCTATGGGAGTGGAAAGTAATAAGAGCCAAACAAATTAAATTAATAAAACTTAAAAGAATTACTTTTACTGAAATTAATCAAATAATTACTAAGTCTATTACATCCAAAA
>JAUPMG010000013.1:4434228-4460343 GCA_031762675.1 Pachysandra terminalis | reverse complement strand
AAAAGGTTCATAACTATCATTAACCTTTTCTTTTGGAAGATTCGCACTGGTAGACTGCAATCTTTGGAGACGGGTTAATGTTCTCTCCTCATCTTTCATGACATCTTCACACCACTCCATCCACTTTGATTCCTTGAACCTCTCATATAATTCAGTATCTGACATTTCACCCTCCTCTTTCACTATAGGCTCAACTCTCTGGAATTTCTGAAGTCTATCTTTGTTTGTTCGTCCATTCAGTTTAGAAGAACCAGATTTTCCCTTCATATCTTTAATCCTGGGTTTTGAGATACTTAAAAGATTTTCCTTCTCCAAAACCTTACGCCCAACTTTAGCTTTTGTGCTCTTTCCACTAGCAGCTGTGAATTCCTGGGTATAAATGATTCAGTAGTTAGTTCAAGAAAACAGAACTCATATCAGATACATATTAAATGATATGCACCAAATTTGTGAACCCCTTAACAACCACCAACATCAAGTTGGACCACCCTGCATTCCCATCTGTGCACCATGTGCTGTGTGAAGTCAACTTGTAACTGTAATCTCAAAGGAGCTTCCATGTGGATGGATTTTAGCTTTGAATTAATACGTGTATCTAAAAGACCTAGAGGAAAACCGAAAAGGACCTGTATGGTTCGGTTGTAATTGATTTGAACGCAAATATTGTAAGTGAAGATATAGTTTTTGACAGATTAGGACGGCGATAAGGCACCTGCTAAGACTGTGGTTTTAGTGGATGTATATACCATTCTATAATGTGAGACTCCTACCTTTTCTGGTGCCAACTTCTCTAAATCCGTGACATTTTGAAAATGTTTCTTTGAAGTAGCAATAGGTAACTCTGCAACTACAGTTAACTTTCAATTTTAACTCTCCTCCTTTCAGAAATCTAAATATTTTTGCATAAATTTTCTAAATGTATGTATCTTTTAATCTATATACCAATATGCAGTAAAAATGGATTCGATAAAAAGCTCTCATCATGTTCTTTCCGATGATAACCACTTTTCCTTGTGTTATATATAGACTTGCCTATACACAGAAAAGCTGGTGATACATTCCATTATCCTGTGTGATGCTATCTTCACGGCTCACGCATGACAGATAAGTTGGCTAGAATTATTTAACCAAGTTTAAGCTTTAACACATCACCAACTTGGTAAAAATGCTATATTTGTTTTCTCAATTAAAAAATAATATAAAAGAAAAAGACTTCAATGGCTGTCATTACATACGATTAGAGTCTAATAGGGGTTTTCCATACAGCTTGTTCAAAGGATTTCCTATCATACGAACGGCCTGGATTGGCCACATCATCCCTTGACATGGCATAAACTTCCATGCCTCATCAGGAAACACGAGCTGGTGTGCATCTTGGCAACTAAATTGGGATTTGGGCGATACACAGACTAGATATATTGAAAGCAGGCACTCGCCTGATGTTTTGGGTTGTCCCTTAATGTCTTGAAACAAAAATTCAGCATGCTTATGAATGTGAATAATGGCCTACCTGCTGCAGAAGTTGAGCTGCACGGTTGTCCAATTTAGGAGCACGTGGTAGAAAAGTATCATAGGTCCCAAGTTCTACTGGAGCAATCTTCTTTTCAAGACCAAGCCTTGGGTCTAACCTAATCTTTTCCCAATTTCCATATCCATGGTAGTGTATTCCCAGAAGCAACCTTGCGTCATCAACTAATAAAATGTTTCAACGTGAGAAAAGGTCAGATATCAGAAGGTAAATATCAGAGAAGAGAACTAAAACAAAAGACGAGAGGAAGAAAAAGGATAGGAAATGAACAGAAAATGATGAAAAAAAGAAGCGGCTTGAAACCTACCATGACTCCAACCACAAGCTTTAGACCATTTTTCACCCTTTAGGTGCACTAATAATCGAAATTGTGCCACTGGATCTTGGTATCGTCTAATGCGCTTAGATAGGATCTGGAGTTCTTGTACACGATTGAGTACCTCATATGCCTTTACCGGGACACCGAAAAAGTCAAGTACAGGCCCCTGGAGGAATACCACATGGTAGTATGAACCCAAAATAACCATTAATTACAGAAACTATTACCAACATTCTACACTAATATATCTGTATATATATATATATATATATATATATAAACTACACCAGTAATTTGCAGATGAAATATTGCAGTAATGATGTGCATTGGTGTAAAACATTTCAACAACCAACCTTGGAGTCCACATTTCCTGCCTGCACCGCCTCTCTACAACCACTAATAAAGGCATCAAACAACTCAAGTTGAGCGTCCAATGGTGCTGCTTCAATTGTACCACCAACTTCTGCCACTATTAAACTTATTTGGCTTTGGTTCCCAAACTTCTTAACCTAGTAACAAATAAATAAATAAAGAGAAGCTCAAAATAGAGAAGCAAGAAAATAAAAGAACTTGTCGTTTGGTCAAAAGTTATTACAGCACAAACCGTAAGATGCTTCCTTACATATTTCTTCCTTTCACATCAACAAACTCATTTCAATGTAATCTATTATAAATTTAATAAAGAACTTACCAACAATAGTCTTCATTTTTTAAAATCAACAATCCAGCCAAGGGAAAAGCAAATAATGATCTTCCTCGTTTAAGTTGCAAACTAGATGTAAATTTATAAATTGTATATTGTATTTACTCCTGTATTAAGAACCAGACCTCCTTAGAGAAATCAATTTGTGTAGTTTTTAACATGCAAGATAGTGCCAAATCTAGAATCAACCACCACCAAAAACAGCAGTCACCTGAAACTTGAAGCTTACAAAGATTTTTTATAATCCAGGACTAAAAGCCAACAAACAAGAAAATTTATTTGTTAAGCATAAGCTACATCTACAGTTTCAGAGTCACCCCTATACTTTTAATCCTTTCAACTGCATCACGTTTCTCCTTTGCTTTTCTTAAAGACAGGTTTACACTCAGGTGACAATTTTACCTTCGTACTCTGAAATGGAATTCATTATCCAGATATACAAGTATGTCAAAACTCCTAAGGAGTTTTAGCTCTCAGTCACTTATGGTCATAGTGGTCAAAACTCCTAGACAACCTAGGCGTTTGCTAGCCTAGGAGATTAGGCACCAGCCTAGGTATCAAATTTAAATAATTATGTTGTTAATCTATAGCATAACATATAAAGTTACTAAGACAGTAATAGTAATAGTTTATAAGGAATACCCAATTAGTATAAGAATAAGAAACTAATAATACATTTCAATTATATAAATTGTTAATATAAATGTATATTATATGTATCGAATTAGTATAAAGCAAATATTGCTATATTAACAATACAAAGTTTTAAATAAAAACTTAATAACTTAAAACGTTTTAAATGAAAACTTAGTAACTTAAAACTAATTTAAATTATGTAACTAATAAATAAAAATTAATTATACCAATTATAAGCAGTTAAAAATTATTATCATAAATGTAGCATAACAAGATATTATTGGTATTAAGTAATTAATTATCAGTAAATTCAATTATATCATTGTTCACATACTTGTATATCATATTATACCAGCTTTGATTAGTGCAAAATTTAGATCAAATAAATATATCACTATTACTAAGTTAACAATTGAATGCAAATAATATAATTATACCAGTCATCAGTAACAAATTATAAGATGCAATTAAAGATATAAAGTTAATAAAAAACTATTTAAATCCAAACTAGGCAACCTACGTGACTGCATTGTTCTAGCTCGCATAGACTAGTATGACCTGGGCCCTAGAAAAACTCTCAGTCGTCCAGACTAGTATCACGGTATGACTTAAACCATAAGTCTTGAGATGGAATTCATCATTCAGATTTATGTGTTACCTCCAAGTCTTCAACAATGAAATTTTTAATGTTGTTCTTTGAGCATGGTTAAATTTCCACAAAAATTTGTATATTTCCATTACTTAGTCACTTCCCCTAAGCTTGAAATTCTCTTCTATAAACTTTTATGAGAAATATTGCAAAGTGTAATTTCCCTCGGAATTTCCTTATTCTAAAGGTACGAGATTTCCCTCGAAGTCGAAATTTAAAACCTTGGTTCTATAATTGCACTCCTAAACAAGTTTTGGTTATTTTACCTAAGAAGGGGGGTCAAATTTGGTCTTTTCAAAAACCATACAAGGGAGATTCTGAAACGTAGCTTTGCTTTCTTGGATACCATTGAATAGCTTATAGTATGGGGAACAACTTAAATTATAGGTGGACCATAGTGTTAATTAAATGAATTCAGTTTAGCACATAGAAGTACATTGATGAAGCAAACATTGATGACTCCCGATTCAATATTGTTTGAAGCTAATTTCATTTTGACAATATTGATGTTAATCATAATGTTGTTTGATGCAAGGTTTTAAAATGTTGATGTTGCCAGCCATGTTGCCAAGCTTGGCTGGTGAGATGCCACCAACATGGGGCCAATTTCCGACAATCTGAAGAAACCATGGGGATATTGTCCCCAAACGCACGCATGCACGCGCACACACACACACACACATATATATATATATTTTAAAAAGCCCCTAAATTGGAAACGTTGTATGCATCTTGTCAACTGTCAACATGAAACATATCATAAATGTCATTAACATAATGTAAATGAACCTAAAAGGGATGAAATGTAATAATTTTTTTAAGAATAATGAACATAAATGTCATAAATAATCTCACAACTCAAAAAAAAAAAAAAGGTTTTGAGGTTTGGAGATAAATATGGGGTGTAAAATTGTTGAAATGTCACTTGGGTGTAAAATTGTCAAAATGTCACACGAAAGTGACATTTCGACTGTTTGACCCCTTAAATACATTCTATTCACACGTGTCACTCAACACGTTCAAAACTTACATTATATCGGCAACATGGGAAAAAATTGACAATGGTCGATTTTCCCTATATTTCGTAGATTTTCCCTATATTTCGTATCACCAGGGCTAGTTTAGGCGGCATGTCATTGGCATTTAAAACCATGGTTTGATGGGTGGATTCATGGCTTAGACACATTAACTATTTTACTTCTTTCTTTCTTCCTTTGGTACTCAACATACTGGGTTGTAAATGATATTATGTGTCGAAGCAATTTCCTCCATCAATTTTGGTATGTCATGATTTTTCTATACCTTTCTTTTCATTTCTTATTTTTGAATGCATTACTAGTATAGAAGATACAAGTTTAGAACAAAAATAACTATTAAATTTTACCTAGAAAAATTAACTTTTCATTTATATCACCTAGACAAGTTGCTTTGCCTAGTGATGGCCCATCATCTAGTTTTTTCCTACATCCCTGCAACCTTCCAAACTTTTGGTCCACATCCAACTTTAAAGAGAATGGAGAACCAAATAATCAGTACTGGAATTCAAATTCAAAGAAGCTTCTCTGAGATTACTATTAATGCAAAAGAAGAGAAAAGAAGGCTTCTAAAAGAAATTGTTATCCCTTAAGGTTACTATAACATCTGAAGTGAAGAAAACAACTAAACTCAGGAAAAGGCTAAAAGGCTGCCAACCATGCTTACCTACAGGCCAATTTTCTGTAAGGTGGTATTGAGAAGACTTTCAAGAAGAGAAAATCCAAAAAGGACAATGAGAGGAAAATGAAAAAAGAAACAAGTTAGAAGAAAAGAAACTGACAGAAGGAGAAGCATCCAACAATAACCCCTCAAGCCAATTTGACCAAGACAAAGATAAAGACAACGGAGTACAACCCAAAAAAATGGGTGGTGAACCTAGGGGGCGCCAAACAAATCTGTAGTAATAATGGAATGTTCACCACCTAACAGACAGTAGGAGATGGAGAAGAGGTAGATGTGTTTAAATCAGGTAAGGAAACATTTAGATAAAGCTCAAAACAGGGAAAATTCTTGCTCTTGAGTAGTGTGTTGCATGACCCTATAATCTCAATTAATTTAGCACATGGTTCTGAGCTCAACAAAGAAGGTACTAAACTTGTGGTTGGACCAGATAAGATTATTACTACTCGCGGTTGGATCAGATATGATTATAAAGACTAACGATATGGCAATCATGAAGGGTATATAGCAATGGACTTTTTGTTTTGAATGTTTCAGATGAAGATAATGAAATTTCTTATTCTAATATGTCAAGGATGAAAGCTCATCATGCCTATCCTTGGGGTTTATCTTTAGAACTGTTAACTTTTGCTCAAGTTAAAGGCTGCAAAAGAAGCCATTTTATCCGTTCATCTTTATATTTCTCAAACTACAGGTGGGAACAGGGAGCCATGATGGTATCATAAGAAGGCTTTCCCATTGGACTAGCACACAGCCTCCTATATGTCAAAGCAATACAAGCACTAGCTCATCATAAACGGCATATTTTCTGTAATTCATTATATTACTCCTGAATCAAGGAGAAGAAGCAGTTTGTTTTTGGCTTTGTTGCACATTTACCACTCGAAAGCATTGAAAGAAAATATGTTTCATTACCTGGATATAAAATATTCAAATCTATTTTTTATTTTAAGAATTTATCACTTACAAAAAAACAAAAAGCTACTAGTATAGTGGAAAGTAGCAGGGGATTCACAGTCTTTGACTTCCAATGGGTGGATTATAGTGGGAACTGAAGAACAAATAAGAAGTCCCCACTATCGAAGAAGCGCAGTAATGTGGGGCCTGCATTTATCAGACTATGACCAGTTAAACTGCCACACAATTAAATCAGCTCTGTTCAAAGATCTCTTGATGGCAAGTTATAAGGAGTATATAGAGAAAGCAATCCCAAATCTTAAACCCCTGGAGAAACCTGAGTAAGGTGTTTTCTGGGAGGTAGATGATGAAGAATCTGGGTTCGTTTGTGGTGTGAAAAGAACATTAGAACGATCGGACAAATGTGTGGAGGGTATGTCCAAACAATATTTGAAGCAGACAGAACCAAATTCCAACGGGTACATTTGGAGGTGTGGATGAAATCTTTCTTGGATGTTGTTTGGAAAGAGTAGATGATGAACAATCTGGGTTCGTATATTAGGTGTGCCTCTCCACTTGTGGTGTGAAAAGAACTTTAGAACGATCGGACCAATGCCAGAGAGTATGTCTGAACAATCTTTGCAGCAGACAGAACCAAATTCCAAAGGGTACATTTGGAGGTGTGGAAAAAATCTTTCTTGGTCAGACCTCAGTCATTAGCTTTCCAGGCGGGTAGTGAGCAATTTTTTTGCCCTATCTCCTGGGAAAATAAGACGGTGAGGAAGCTTATGTGTTCCAGCATATCTATCCACCAGAGCCGGAGAAGATGAATAGGAGCCCCAGATTCGTAGCAAGAGGAAGAAGGTTAGCACTGTCAACACATGCGGGCTGAAGAGCCAAACTACAGCAGGAGGTGGGGCCAAGTAGGAGGGTAATTTAAAATCCAAATTCAAATTGGGCCTCTCTTCTAGTGAAGTTAGGGAGCTAATAATGGGCCAGTGAAAGTCCAAAGCCCAAGTTAATTCAAAGGTTTCACATATCTGGGCTGAATAATGGTAAAGAGTTGGATCGTTAGGGTTATGTGGGTAACAAGTTGAGTAGAAATGAGAAGAGTAACAACCTCAAAAGTAAGAGCCCTTTGGGTAGTAGGCCAGGTCCGTATTCATTTTGAGGAGAATGTGAACTCTTCTCATGGGTCAAACTTAGAGTCCACCCCATCATTGATATTGGACAATTTGGGCCGCCCTTTATTCAAAGGTAGCCCATCCAATATGCAAGCTCTTTGCAACATTTAAGAATCATCAACTTCTGAAAAGTTATGCAAGTCTCGAGAATGTTGATGCAATTGACGAGACCAAACATATTTTCAACATATATGGCTCTTGACAGGATAGAATGGCAGAATAAGATGCGTAATACCAGACCAAACTAGTTGGGAATAGACAATGAAGATGATAATGATTCCTTCTTTAAAACATCAACATGATGGTGCGCCTATTCCCCGTCTTTATCAAGTCTTGGGAATTTTAGGATAACACAAGCTTTATGCTAATCTAAAGAAGTTCAACTTTATGACAAAGAACCAAATACACGACATGATACCATAAAAAACAACAGAAATGGAAGTTAAGGAAAAACCACCACTTCAATGTTTAGCATCCAACTGAGTGCATGGCTTTAAGGAGCTTCTGGTGACTGGCATCATTTTTTAAGCAATTCACATAATACAGAGGAAATATACTAGCACCCATTATACAATTTGAGTAAGGCACCTTGTCTAGAATGAAGAAGAAAAACCCGAGTTTCAAACTGAGTACGAAATTTCGAAAGACAGATTCAAGTGAAGCAGTTGGAATCACTCTACCGCCATACAATTTACCTACCTCGGCTTGAGGAATAATTGTAAGGACCGCAGTTAATGTTTTAAAAGGAAAAGACCAAACAACACCTCAGTTTAACACAATTGACAAATATATAAAAGAAAATTCTATCTGCAAGAGAACCATAAATAATATATGAAGCGTCTCCTTGTTATAAGCATGAAGAATATTTGATGAACGTAACTCCCTTATGATTTACCTACAGAGAACACAGTGTTTCAATTAACATCTAAAGAAAATTATATTATAAGACTTGGAACTGCATAACATGCAGAATCAGCGACAATACGCACAGTGCCCAAAGGTGCAGACGGGTGCAATGTGCTTTTTGTGTGTTACTATGGTAATGGTACCAACTTTATGACAGGTTCTCTAACAAGAAAAGATCAACCAGATGACAAAGATTCAATCATCAAAATTAACAAGATGGAAGTCTAGCCAGCATTTTGAACAAGGAAAAGGACGAGCAAGAAAGGATGATGAGGGGATTCAGGTGACAATACCACAGGACATTCTTAAACTGCTTCAACATAAAATCGACAAAGAAGACAAAAGAAGCTTCTCAGGAAGGTCATGATCCCCTAAATGAAACCACATAAAAGATCATGCTCAATGCCCACTAATTTTTCTTGATCACTGCTCTGTGAGTTGAATCATCAAAGTTGATCATGTAGAAAAGGGGAAAGAAAATTGTGATGTAAGATAAGAAGTTAAGATTAAGGCATAGAATTAAGGTTATCATTACTCTAGGAAGCATCTATTTACTACTATGCAGTATAGACCTGTATGTTTATATTTGTTAACAGATCTAAGAAAAATAGAGAGAATTAGGAAGGAAAGCAATCAAAAGTATTTTAACTAATAAAATTATCTTTAGATTATGAAATTTCAAGCAAAAAAGTAACAATAGCAAAACTTAACCACAGCTACATAAAAGTAAACGCATAGTAAACATTAGTTGTAAGTGAGATAAACAGCACAACAGAAATAAAAATTTACCGCGCGAGCAAAACGACCAGCATATTTCTTTGATAGGCTCCCAGAAGACCATCCCCTCACTTGAGCACCAGCTCCCCCAATGATTGGCGGGGAATTGACCAAAGAATCTGTTTTGCGGCGCTTCTTTACTCTCTCCTGAGAATCATGGCCTCGCTTTTTCCTTTTGGAATTTTGCTCAGTTCGATTAGCCTCGGCATAACTCTTGGTATTCCTTGCAGCTCGAGGAACCAAAGCTTCCTAAAGAGAGCAAAATATTTTAAGAACATAACTCCAAAAAAAGAATTGCTGAAAAAATGAAATGTGAAATTTGAAGACTAATTAGCAAAACATAAGGAATACTAAGATAGCATTAGGAGCATTTAATTTATAGTAAAACACTATCAATGTAAAGGTTCATACTTCAGCTTTAGCTATAGCTTCTGGTTGAATCCAACGACTCCAGAAAGTGCCATCATCTTCAGCGCTACACAAATTGGCAACCTGGATATAATCACATGGCAGAACTCGTAAGAGAGTAACACACAGATCTATTTCCACAAAAGGAGTGAGAAATGGAAAACATTTATACAAGTGTAGAAGTATCCAACCCCCACCCCAACACACATGCACAACAAGAGTTTTGTTTAAATTTCTTGCCTTAAAAGCACTCAATAGTTCATTTCCTTGTTCTCCTTCAGCCCCTTTCTCTTCAACCTTCTCTGCTCTCTCAAGAATCTCATCAATGTCCATACTTAAGAGTCTCTTCTTGCTTTCTTCATCATTTTTGTCTTCCTTAAAAAGTTCCTCTGCTCCAAATCTTAAGATAGCTGACAGCTCATTCTGCAATCATGAATATGTAAGCGTTCAGATTCATGAATCTATTTTAGCACCATACCAGTAAATCAACGGAATCGGTGAAAGAGGAGGGTGTCATTTTTGGGCAGTCCAAGAGTTTGAAAAGAGAAAGTGAGAAAAGGGGAAAAAAAAGAGGGTCTAATTACAAAAAGGAATCCTGACTTGTAGCATTTGAATCCCAAAACCAACCACCTAGGCAATCCATCTACACATGGAAAAAAGTCAGGCTCTGAAACTAATTTAATGTGAATCCTTACTTTGTCAAACATACTCCCCTTTTTTGTTTCTTTCTTCTCCAGTCTACCCTCTGCATTTAGCTTCTGAATCACCAAGTGGTCAAGAACCTATACCAAACACATGAGAACAGAAGAAAAACATCGGTAAATATAATGGCCTCAGACATCAGAATATTTAAATGGATCATAAATCTATACATACACCAAGGATGTATATCAGCCCGTGTTTTTTATATATGAATATCAGTATGTACTTTGAAATGAAAACATAGGATTTGCATAAAGCGGGAGATGTTGACTTAGTTTACCATTTTTTTCTTAGCACGCTCCAAGATATCCTCCTCAACACTTTTACTCATAACAAACCTATAAATGTTGACAACTTCTTGCTGCCCAATCCTATGAGCTCTACTCATTGCCTAACAAACAACCAACAGAATCTGTAACTAACAAAGGTATAGCACTTATCAATGCAATGTGCAACTAAAAGGTATGAAACTGAAACAAGCTAGTGGAGCTCCAATATCAGGCACTAACATATCCATGCAAAGAATTTTAAAGGATCGATTAGAGGCTGTCAGCCTGTTTCAAACCTGTAAGTCATTTTGAGGATTCCAGTCCGAATCAAATATTATGACTGTATCTGCAGTTGCAAGATTGATGCCTAGCCCACCAGCACGAGTAGACAAGAGGAAACAGAAATCATCGCTACCAAGTGCATTAAAATGCTCCATGGCCTGGTGTCGCAGATCAGCTCTAGTACTACCGTCAAGCCTCTGAAATTGGAACCCTCTTAGTGACAGATATTCAGCCAGTATATCCAACATCCTAACCATCTGCATAAAAAATTCAGTGATGCAACTACTCAATCACTTCAACATGTTCTATCGACAAACAATGTCACATAATGCATAATATCTTGGCATTAAAAACCAATATTAGACAATTTTCATTAGAATAATTATTTCCAGCATGCTAATAGCTAAACTGCAGATCCAGCATGATAATTTCCCAAATTTTGCAAATATTACTTTAAGAAATAAAAGAATAACTTTCTAAAACAAACCTGAGAAAATATTAGAACACGGTGGTTTGTCTCACGCAATCTAGTTAGCAGCTTGTCAAGAATTACCAGCTTCCCACTGCTTAAGATAATGCGGTCTAGTTTACTGCTGTCATTAGTGTTTGCGTCCCCACCATAACCATGGTCCGCACTTTCAAATAGAAAAGGATGATTGCAGCATTTCTTCAACTCTACAACAATATTTAAAAGTGAAACCTGCAAATTTACAAAAGCAATCAGTGAAAAAATTCAACTACTAATACCCTGAACATTAACTATGAAACAAACATCTGACTACAGAATTTGCAGTTATTTTCAAGTCATGCCAAGGTTTATTCCTTCATAACTGATATTTTCATGTTTACAAACTACTTTCAAGTATGCATGATATTGACACCACTTAGAAGTTAGAACAGAAGAATCAAGCCTGAGCAAATTCAAAGCACAAACCTGATTTCCACGGACTCCTTTGTTCAAATCTCGAAAGTTACGTTCCAAAATCCACTTGTAATACCTAGATGGGACAAATCAAAACCAAAAGTGCACCAGTCAACTGACATTACCAACAATGGCACCAATTTAATTAAAATTGAAGTAAGAGCTTACTGCTTCTGAAGAGGGGACATTTCAACCCTAAGAATACGTTCAATCTTTGGAGGCAAAGACTTCTCTACATCCTTGATAACTCTGCGGAGAATGTGAGGCCTCAATTCCTTGTGAAGATTAGCAAGCTAAACAAAAGACCATTTTAGACATCAGTCATTTTTAAGCTGTCAGAGGGAAACAAGTTTTCTCACAAAAAGAGGTGAGACATAAAATAAGTGACCTAAACTGTACCTCAAGTTCATTGAAAGAGCTAAGGTTCTTGTAATTTTGAACGAAATCATCCTTGTTCTTGAACTTATCAGGATCAAGGAAATGAAGAAGAGCCCTATCATCAATAAGAAAAAGGATAGTTTAGAATAAGTAGGGTTTATATATATATATATACACACATACATACATACATACATACATACATACATATACATATATATATATATATATATATATATATATATATAGAGAGAGAGAGAGAGAGAGACTCAAACATAGGGAATTGAAAATTACATATAAATATAAAAATGACCATATCAGTTGTATCAGCATTAGAAGAAATAATTTGCATACATGTTGCCATGTTCACCTCTTCAGTAGTGAAAAATGTATGAACAACATTTAGATGAGGATGTATCTAGCATGATATGTGCCTATTCCAATTTAGAAAAACATGAGAGGGGGAGAAACAATATGCACAGCTAGGTCAACTGTGTACATGTGAGAGACTGGATGAAAAGCATTTTCTACACATACACACACACAAGAAGAAGAAGGAGAGAGAAAGAGAGAGAAGGAAAGAAAGGAGCAAAAGCTACAATCACATATTGTATTGTGGATAACCCACCACCATCAACCAAAATCTACCCTTGATATAATCAATGACTATTCCAACAAGAGACCACCGATTTCTGAACAAATTGTTGAGAGAAGCCAACAAATATCGTTGAAGATACTCACTTTTCCTATAATCCCTTGCAGATGGTACATGGCAGAAAAATTCAAATCAAGTCATTGTGCTAGATAAAATTTTATTTTCCTGAAGCAAATCAGGCCACTTCTGACTTTCTATAAAGTCCCTGAGCTCAGAAACAATTAAGCATAACAAACTAAACAAGATTAGCCAATTTGGGTTGATTCCACACAACATACCTAGCAGTAAATATGAATATAAACTCAAAGGCCAGAGGATAACCAGGTATTATTTGAATTCCTAATCTTGTCATCTTTTGTTTGAAATGCAAACCACCCGAAAAATTTTTAATCCCTCTCTCAAAATAATTGTTGATAGATCTTTGTAGGGAACTAATCGATATAGGCGTGATGCAATGAAAGAAAACAATAACTCTACCTTGACGTCATCACAGAACTTGATATCATTCCCATTTCTCATCCTGGGGCAGGTTCGCACAACAAAGCACATAACAATTACTCATCATAGCTTCCCACACATGAAATCCAGACAATGAGCTAACAGCCACTATGTCTTTCTCTTTACCCATAACACTATAATTCCACTATGTCTTACTCTTTACCCATAACACTATAATTCTGACCCTCCTGATGACCCAAAGTACTGCAGGTACCATCACCTTATCACCCATAATATCCTATCATTATTTGTCTTGAAAGACAAGATACAGCAGCTCCTTGAACTTGATATCATTCCCATTTCTCATCCTGGGGCAGGTTCCCACAACAAAGCACATAAAAAATATTCATCATAGCTTCCCACACATAAACTCCAGACAATGAAAATATTCATTTCTCATCCTGGAGCAGCTTCCCAGACATAAAAATATTCATCATAGCTTCCCTTAACATTATAATTCAAATGAATGACCCTCCACCATAATGTCAAAATCTTTCTATTAAATCTCCACAGCTATTCTATTAGAATTTTTAAAATGCCATTTCCTCCAAATCTGCTAGGATGATTCCTAGTAGCCCTAGGTGCCGATTTCTAGGTTTATCTCTTCTACTTTATCTCTCCAATTTTTTGACATTCTTTTGAATCTTTATTTACAGCATTCCCTAACCCTAACATACACCACAACAAAACCTAATCATCTCCTTTTAGTCATGTTTCATTGACCCTAAATTCACCACAACAAAACCTAATCATCTGCTTTTAGTCATGTTTCATTGATCCGTAAACCCTAAAACCCACAATAACCCTAAACTTGCTCCACCCTTTTACACCCAGACCGCAAACATAGACATAAAGGCTATCCTACATCACTGATCTGTAACATATTCCAAGAGCTGTAGTAGAAGATGACTCAAGCAGACTAGCACTATCATTTTCTGAACATATGGGCCAAAGGTTGCTTATGGAGGCCATCTCATGCACAGTGAGAGAGATCCAATCCTAGTAAGTACTCTTGTTCAATACCCAGGTCCTCAAATTATCAAAATCACCAAATGGGCCAGCTGAAGGGCAAGCTAAGTGAAGCCTCTCATGAAATGTTCCCCCTCTTTTCTTTTTGTTGTCTTTCCCTCACCTGTTCTGAGTTGATATTAAGATTTTTTATGCTCCTAATTATATTCTAATAAATAAGTATATTATCAATAATATAAGAAACTGAAAAGGACAATATATGAATGAAAACTGCTATATTCCAATCAAGAAAATCTAAGAAGATACCAGACAATTACCATAGCTCTTCAACACTGTTTTGTAACGGAGTACCGGTGATGAGTAACTTGTTCTTAGTGCTAAACTCCTGCAAAAATGAAACAATATCAGTACAAATTTTACTAAATAATTGCTAATCATTTAAAAAAAATGTATTTACTTGGAAAGATGCCATACCGAAAGTGTTGTGTATAATGACGCTTCACTATTCTTTAGTCTATGTGCTTCGTCAACCATAAGATAGCTCCACTTGATCTTGGAGAATACAGCCTTATCTTTAAGTACTACTTCATATGTTGTCAACAAAGCATTAAATTTAATACTCCTGCCACTTTTCTTAACAGAGTAAAACTCGTACTGCTGACAAACCTGAGGTCAAAAGAAAAGATCAGAATATGTATAGACAAATGAAAAAGGTTGTATGATATGAAAGTAAAACACGTTACCATACAGGTTTCAAAGATAAGAAGAATCATAAGTTGCAGAAGAGAAATAATATTTTCCAATGTAGCAGAGAGCCAAATATATTTTTGATGGTACTTCCATCATCAATATCTGGAGGCCATCCTTTCCAATTTTTTCAAGGACTCCTTGAAAGAAAAAGCACCTGACTATCGATATATACCATATCCCCCTATCAAGGTGCAAAGTCTAGATATTGTTACACTTTAACAGGTTGTTATGAGATAACCTTCCGGATATTCCACCATTCTAGCTAATTTGGGAACTGGAATGTGTGTGTCAGTGTTGAACGCAAATCCAGGATGTTGGCAATTTCATTGTGCTAATACACCAAAAGATTCATATAGAATAGTAAAACTAACATACTCATTATAAGTAGTATCAGTAACAAAAATAGTAAACAAGAAAAAAATATATATTCGCACATATACCGAACTAGCTATTAATATTAGATTGGCAGAACAAGTTTACATCTTTTCTAATTTGCATACCTTAATAGAAGCTAATACTGTGGAGGACCACTATATAAGAGATTTTGAAATACTTTAATATACACAAAACTTATTGACAGATGGTAAAGACCCTTTCACATGACCCTTTCATATTCGGAACTTTTTACAAAGAAGAGAAAGAGATCCCTCAAAGTTACAAGGGTACTGACAAATAATACACCAAGCAGAATTCTCGCTGTGAAAATAATAACCTTACACCAGATAGCATTCAGACCCCTTAAAAGTTTAACACTATATCAACTCTTTGTTATATAATTCTTGCACTGAAAGCAAATCATACCATCTAATACCTATCTACTACCTGCCTAACTCTCCTTCACCCCAAACTGCATTAACTACTGGCCACATAACTCAATATACACCTGCTGCATCACCACTTGTTATACGAGCTTTGCAGAAACTACATCGCATTACCTACCCCTCATCAGCTTGTAAAGATACCAAGTTCTTATCCATAAACATGAGGCCCCATTGAAAAATGCTTCGAATTATAACAGACTCAAATGCAAAACCCCTCCCTCCCACAATGTATGATAAAACTATGAAAATCAGACACTCCAATTCTTCTGGACAAGTTAACAGTCATAATATAACGCTAAAAGTCACACTGCTACAAGTATCCATATAAGAACAATTTATAGTCTTTAATGAAAAGAAGAACAAGAAAGATGTGATTGTAAAATTGATGGAGAATATACTAGGTCTACCACATTACTGTATAATTCAACATATAATTAATCCTGACCAACATGTTAATCATCAGTAAAAAAGATTATCCCATATTATCTGACAAAATGCAAAAAAGCCTCAACGTGATCAAACACTTCTCAGACAACAATGTTCAGAGAAATATTTAACTCGTTTGAGATACAAATAAACAACCTTCTATATTTATCAGGTTAATGCACAATAAAAGAGCCCATTCTTTCTATATACACTAAATATAACAATTGACAACCACCATTTTTACTCTGCATATAAACCTCAAGCCTTACATATCATAAAGAATGACTCACCTCTCGGCTTGCACGAGTTCCAACATAAATGACAACGTTCATATCAGGAAGCCACTTTCTAAATTCTTTTGCCCAGTTTGACATAGTGGACAAAGGAACAACAACAAGAAAAGGCCCGTGGATTTGTTGAGCATTCTGCAACAAAAAGAATTATAATTTTCCTGAAAGTACTGGTAACTTTATCGTTCACAAGGCTACCAGAAACAAGAGAGATAAATGTTAAGCATACCTGTAAGAAACCAAGCATAGAAACTGACTGCACTGTTTTACCGAGACCCATCTCATCCGCCAAAATAACATTTGTATCATTTCGCCAACTGTACTAAGAAGAAACACTGATTAATCTATCTTTCAAATAAAAACAGTTTAAAAAGTAAATTTACTGAAAATAAATAAGGCCTGTAGAGGATGCATCGCAGACCTGTTAACAAGAAAGTTCAAGCCCTCAAGCTGGTAATCACGAAGTTTTCCCCCTTTCAACCATTCAGGCTGTTCATCAAGCTTCCGCAAACTAGCTATACATCAAAGATTTTACAATTAAAATAAAAAAAACTGTTTACGTATCTTAGCATAGAAAAGATAAGTGCAAATAAAGTAGAAAGGGGGAAAACAGGCAGAACTGTGGCAAATACATATCAAAGTAGGCAGAGAAAGTATTAGAAGAGGAAGAAATCAGTTCTTAGCAAAATAGGCACAGGTACAAACAGGTTTTCTATTTATAAATGGTTAGAACATCATATAATTTTCAAACTAACTTAGGAAGAATGTACAAGGAAAATGAAAGGGATAATTATAATGTCATTAGTTTCCAATTGCATCATAGTAAACCTGTATTTCAACAGTCAACCAGCCCAAGATATTATATCAAAATAGGGATACACAAAATCATTCCAAGACCAACGTAGGCATCAATATACAGCATTCAAATTTAATTGGCGATAGAAATTGATAAACAAAATAGAATAATTGCGGTTAGATATCCATTAGTCCTCATGAGAGAACAAGTAATATCATCTTGTAAAGTAGGAAACATTTTGCAAGCTCAAACAAGACGAGGTTGAATATAGGCAAAAGCATGGAAACGAAAGTCCTTTTATTGGCAAGTGGCATTATAGCACTGCAACATGACCGATCCCTGCTCTCCAAGACAAAATTATAATTGGTGGATCCTAATAATTTACAAGAGTCAGTCTCCTTTGCACTTGGAAACTCATTAATTGCCTCCAGATTCAATTGTTTCCTTTAATAAGATGCTCAACTGGGAAAAAAATAGAATTAAGAAATAGTATGGGGTGAAGCCATATACTTAAGCTGCTATTCCCTCGTCTCTACAGAAAATCCTGCTCTAAAAATGTGATGAACAAAGATAATTGTCTACTGGAAGATACCCCGTTCTATTTCTCACATCAACATATACTTAGTACTCAATGATCATATTACTTCTATCAACTTTGGCCAGAATCTGACATTCTTAATAAAATAAAATAAAAAGCGCAAGACCAAAATAAATCTCATGAAAAGCACTCCAATGTAGCTTCCATGAATTATTTTCAACAACCCCTTTATGGAACTCAGTTAGAGAGTAATCAATTTTCATTTTGGTTTTAATTTCAAAAACCACTCCAACTTGATGAATTAGAAAAAATGTAATCAGGTTTAAACAGTTTCACAAATTTCATATTTCACGTGCAATAGAATAATATTATTTGGGCTTGTCCAATCTACAACTTGTCTAACTTAGTTTCTTCTCTCTAGAAACACTTTAGTTCTATTAAAAAAAAATTACTTATATAAAGTTTGAAAGCAGTTTCAAATGCAACTTAATCCGAGCTATTATATACACATTTACAGCCATAATTTTTGTTTAGTTAAGATTATTACAATCAATATGGTTGAATTGGTTCTTTTTCAAAAAAAAAAATTGCTGCTGCATATTTAAAATGTTATGTTAAATTATAAAAATAATTAAATATTTAATGAGTTAATTGGAATTTACCATACTTTGAAAAAAATTTATATATTTCAAAGATGAATGTTAGTATCAGAATAACGATTTACAATTTAAATAAATATCCCGAAAAATAACACACACAACATAAAAATTATGAAACTAAGAAATGCATGTCTGATGTACTCCAACTTTCTTAAGAATAAAATATTTTATTTACTGTTTTAAAAATTAGGAGATGAATTAATAACTAGACATGATAATTAGACTTCGATATATTTCATATCTGTATAATTGGCAATTTTACAGTATTATGAGTTCACGTGTAATTTTCACTTATTATAATACCGTGTATGTGTGAGAGCCAATGTTACTCTATTTTGATCATGTTTCTTCTAATCTACAATCTTGTTTTTTATAGTATAATAAAAAATCCTAAGTTTGTATAATTCATATTTAATTATTTTCTTAAATTTTTTAAAATGTTAGAAAATAAAGTACAAGATCAATTTACAAGATAAGCACCCTGCCCAAACTACATATGTACAGTATACGTTGGTAGACCTAAGAAATGACTATGGGGAACTACAAAATCCTATAAATACCCAACCAACAAAGCTAATCTTCATGCTTATAAAGAATACCAGTCCCCCCAAAAGAAAATGAAGAAATAGGTATGAAATCATGGTAGCAGCAAAAGAAAAGGATGGGCATCACCTGATCAATGACTGCCTTCAAACTTTTTACCTTTCCTTCAAATAACATTCCATTCCTTTCTTACCAAATGGTCCAACATATTGCTTATGAGAAAATAATCCATAACAACAACCTTTCTTCCACCCCCAACAACAAAGAAATGTCACTAAATCCCTAGGCATAACTCACTCAATAACAAATTTCCTCAAAAAGAAACACCACATCCCATGAGCTGAACTGTAATGTAACAGTAGATGAGCTACATTTTCATCCAAGAATTTTGTCATTTTCTTATCCTTATATAAGCAATTGTGAATTTGTATCACTTACATAACTTCAATAAAATTCTACTCAACCTTTCCACGAAGAAATTCGATTTCCAGAGGAATCGAATCCAATATTGAAGTCAATGTCTATAACCTTAGTAGCAAAGGATTTTAAAAACCTCTATCACTGCCTGCACAACATGATCGATCCTAGCCTAAGAAAACTACCTCGGTGACTAAACATATAGATTCACCCCCTCTTCTTTGAAAGAGCTCAAGCTCGGTTCTTTGACAGCCCCAATCTAATGTGGAAATATGGTCGAAATAGGGTAACTGTAACACTTTCCCCAATTTCGACTTATTAATGGCTGACGCACTTTAGCAAATGAGACAAATCAATCAATAATGCAATATCCCACTCGGTATCATGATATATTCCTTGAAAAATTGTAAATTAAAAATATACCCAAGATTATATTGCCCCGAAAAAATCAATATATTGACTTTCGATTTCTGCCTCCAACATATTTCTTCGAACCAAGTAGATTTCTGGAATTAAAGCTCAATAGCATGGGAATCCAAGTTACTGCCAAATGGCAGACCTTCAGAGTCATGTATCCTAAAAGCATGGTTCAAAATATAGTATCGAGGTAGCGTATCGGTCGGCCTGAAAACGGATACGTATCAAGTATCAACACGGATACGCTGTAAAACTCGTAGATATGATGGATAAGCAAGGAAAACGATGGATAAATAAACCAATACCTATTTTTATGCAAAGATAAGGTCAAAATTTGCTAAATTAACATGTTTTTTATATGATACACGTACATACAATATATATTAACTTAGAAGCCAACCGTTACGCGTGTTGGCCATGGAAAGTGAATAAAAACCTCAATAAGTGTAAATGAAAATCATAAATATATTGCATAAACTATAAAAATTTAAAGAAAATCATACATATAACAAAGTTCAAAGTTCAAACATAAAAAATGAACTAAATGCCTTTACCTGATATAATGATCCAAAAAGTACAAGAGCATCAGTACCACATAGAGTTTCGTGCAGGGTCATTGTCGTCACTATCCTGATGCTGGGCCTAAGGCTGAAGCTGAAAATCTGCCGATGGTACTTGATGCAACCGCTGAACACGCTGGCCATATGATTGCCAATCCATGTAATGCTGGTAGCAAGCCTCATAATTTCTCCTAAACTGCTCATATTGGGCAGCAGTGCACCCAATTCCCCCCAAGTTCAGCCTGTTCAGCCTGTCCAGCTCCAGCATACTGCCCCGTCTATCCATATAAAGAAGAGTGCGATGATGATCCCTACTGGCCATGAATATATCCAAAATCGGGCTGATATGATGAAGATGTGCCAGTGCCACTACCAGTATCAGTGCCATATGGAAATGACCCGTGTCCATAACCATAAGTAGGCTGATAAGACGATGATCCCACCTAGCCATGGCCATAACCATAGTCGTATGATGATGTAGAGCCATCTCGATCATAACTAAATCAAGAAAAAACCCATTAAGATCTATGGATTTCACTTGAAATCCATAGATCTAACATGTTTACAGCTAGATCTATGCATTTTGAACAAAAATAATTGATTTTTAATGAAACATATGATAAATGTCATACCTTTGCAAAATCTGTCCAGCAAGAACAAAATCACCTCTTGATTCACAACCTTTTAGATTTTTAACCAAAACCCTAAGATTCTTGGTTGAAATTTAATGTATTGGGTCGGGTTTTGATGGTTTTTGATTTAGGTTTTTGGTTTGGGAGAAGTTTGGAGAAGAAGGAAGGAAGATCTCGTCTGGTCTCTTTTCTTTTTTTTGTGTTTTAAGGAGTATCGATCGTTACGATAAATTCAATTTATCGAGAGTGTTGACAGCGCATCGCGCGATATGCTCGATAAATTGACCATATCACGCGATACGCTGTATTTTTTTTGTGTTTTGTTTCGAGGAGAGTATCATATCAACACTGTCGATACACGATACGTATCGCCCGTATCGAGCGATACGATACGATATTTTGAACTATGACTAAAAGTAAAGTCTCTGGACAGTTCGAAATTTCATTCAAACCCCTCAAATTATTAGTCCCAGGTTGGCTAATATGAATCTCCTTATTGAACGGGTCTTTCAAAAACATGTCCCCCTATCATGGTTCAAAATATCGTATCATATCGCTCGATACAGGCAATACGTATCGTGTATCGACAATGTCGATACGATACTCTCCCTCTCGAAACGAAACACAAAAAAGCATAGCCTATGGCGCGATACGCTCAATTTATCGAGCGTATCGTGCGATACGCTATCGATACTCTCCTTAAAACACAAAAACAAAACAGACCAGACGAGATTTTTTTCCTTCTCCAAACTTCTCCCAAACCAAAATCCTAAATCAAAAACCATCAAAACCCAACCCAATACATTAAATTTCGACCAAGAATCTTATGGTTTTGGTTGAAAAACCTAAAAGGTTGTGAAGCAAGATGTGGTTTTGTTCTTGCTGGACAGATTTCGCACAAGTACGACATTTATCAATTTTTTCATTACAAATCAATTATTTTTGTTCAAAATGCATAGATCTAGCTGTAGACATGTTAGATCTATGGATTTCACTTGAAATCCATAGATCTTAATGGGTTTTTTCTTGATTTAGTTATGATCGAGATGACTCTACATCATCATACAACTATGGTTATAGTCATGGCCAGGTGGGATCATTGTCTTATCAGCCTACTTATGGTTATAGACATGAGTCATATCCATATGGCACTGGTACTGGTAGTGGCACTGGCACATATTTATCATATCAGCCCAATTTTGGATATATTCATGGCCAGCAGGGATCATCACATTCCTCTTCGTATAGACAGACGGGGCAGTATGCTGGAGCTGGAAAGGCTGGACTTGAGGGGGTTGGGTGCACTGCTACCCAATATGAGCAGTTTATGAGAGATTATGAGGCTTGGTACCAGTATTGCATGGATTGGCAATCATATTGCCAGCATGTTCAGCAGTTGCATCAAGTACCATTGGCAGATTTTCAGCTTCAGCCAAAGGCTCAGCATCAGGATAGTGACGACGATAACCCTGCACGAAACTCTATGTGGTACTGATGCTCTTGTACTTTTTGGAACATTATATCAATTAATGGCTTTTAGTTCATTTATGTTTGAACTTTGAACGTTGCCATATGTATGATTTTCTTTAAATTTTTATAGTTTATGCAATATATTTATGATTTTCATTTACACTTATTGAGGTTTTTATTCACTTTCCATGAGCCAGCGCGCGTAACGGTTGGCTTCTAAGTTAATATATATTGTATGTGTATTTGTATCATATCAAAAACATGTTAATTTAGCAAATTTTGACCTTATCTTTGCATAAAAATAGGCATTGGTTTATTTATCCATCATTTTCCTTGCGTATCCACAGTATCCATGATTTTTACAGCGTATCCACCGTATCCGTGTCGATACTCAATACGTATCTGTTTTCGGGCCGACCGATACTCTACCTCGATACTATATTTTGAACAATGCCCGCTATATGCACATGTCCAAGGTTGTCAAACCAAGAATCGAATCTGGAGTACTATATTCCATATGGAGAAGGATTAGAAAAAAAAAGGGTAGTTTTTTAGTTATAAAAAGAAGCTTGAATTTTTTTGTGGTGCACAACAACTCGTTTGACTCGTATAAATCATTCAATTAAATCGTACGATTCAATATATAAATCATAAGATCCAAACGTAAACAGATTTTTTCACTGATTTGAATAGATTTAGGGTCAAATCGAATCAAATCATAAGATTCATACAATAAATCATAAGATTTTATCAACAGAGCACGTGTAGACTTCTGCTACTTAGAATATCCTTCCACGTCTAATTATTTGGAAGGCCATTTCCTGGCTTGCAATCATCACTTTCATCTAGGTACGACCTGCATAGACACCGCACAGCATACTGTTCTAGCTTCTTGTTGATTTTCTTTTATAAAACTGAAGACAACTCACTCAAGCTGGTGGTCTATTATGTAAATGAGAACTAAAAAGTAGAACAGTAAAGTTGAAAGTAAACAGAAAACCATTGTTCTATTAAAATCTTACCAACTCCCTTCCCTGAATATGAGACAGCATATTGCCAATGACACAAATGATGTACAACTTCGCCAAAATTTCAATTATACCCTTCTCAAGAAAATTAGTAGGATAGTCCTTATTACTACAAGAATATACCAATATTGCTTGAGAAACAAAAAATAATATATAAGGTATCAAAAAAAATTGCAAAACAAATTATTTTAGGAGAGTCATTTTACAAGTTCTGCACACATATTACTTCTGCTTGTAATGCAGGTTGTGTAGTTGAGACATGAACCAATAAAAGAATGGGAAGAACATTCAGAAAACATTACAGGAATAAAACAGACCTTTGCTTTTCTTACGCTGGAAATCCACCATTTTTCCTTGCACAGTCATTGCAGCTTCACGAGCCTGCTTTTAAAACAACAAATCAGACACCATGAAACTTTTATGGTACCAAATAATTACTCATAATCAATGAACATGCTCCCATTCATAACTACATAGCAATAAAATCAAAGAAGAGAATGGCGACTCGAAAAATAAAATAAAATACAACAACCAGGCCCAAGATTGCAAGTATTTTTGGGTTCTTTTGGTGAAGATTCAATTACAGCTGAGTTACCTGAGATTCTCCAAGAGCTTAAAGTCTCAGAAGGTTTTGCATTTTCCAAATCATTTAAAAAGAAGAGTCAAAAGAAAAGCTTTATGTTTCCCTAAGGACCAGGCAGCCACAAAATGGACTTTGCATCATTCCATCAGTGGCAGTGTCATTTCGTTAGGTAGCCATGTATATAATTAGTGCATATCCCATTTCTTTCTCACACAATTCTCAATAACCTAACAAAACAAAGAAAGAAGAATAAAATGTGAGTTTTTGGCATCAAGCAAGCAGAAGGAAGTAGTGGACTTTCACACATAAGTAATAACTAGAGAAAAAGGCATCTTTCAACATCTTGTTCCCTTGGGTGTCAAGATTACACAATGATTTGGTGGAGAGTTTAGATCAGGAACAAGTTCCTAGATCTGAGTGCAATATCGATCTCCAACTATAGCTCGACGATATTTCTTGATTTCTGCTTGTACTTTCCCTAAAGGGAAATTTTATACTTGATTATTGCACCTTCCCATCTTCTAATAGAAATAACTATTTATTTTAAGAATAAGAAGTAAAAAAAAATGAATATACATAATTTACATGTATCAGGTACAAAGTTGAATATAAGAAAGGATTACAAATAGGAAAATAGGAAAGTCCCATTTCTAAGTTAGTCGATAGAAGACATACCAACAAAGTCACTTGAATCAACAATCAACTATAATGCCCTATGCAAACTAGTCGAGCCAGCATAAATCATTTTTGCATCATTCCTAACCAACTCCATCTAGGACCTTGTTGGTTGTCCTCTAAATCTTTAAAATCCTTCAACCTGCATCATCTTGCACTTCCTATAGGCAACTTAAAATGTCTTTACATAGCACACCAAAACCATCGCAACCGACTTTCCTTTCTCATATAACTTGTTGGAGCTACTCCCAAGACTTTCTCATATATGTTTGTTCCTTAATTTTATGCTTCATAGTCTTCCACACAATCATCTCAACATCCTCATCTTTGTAATGCTTATCAAAAGAGCATTATCCAACTGCTACCAGTTATAACAACCGAATGGCAACAACCCCGCCAAAGAGCAAAATCCAACTGCTACCAAGGTTCTAAATATCAATATTGCTGTGTATTTCGCCATATAGGAAAAAAGGAAATATCACTTGATATATTGAAGTAAATATCGATATCGCCCAAAAAGACACGGAAATGAGGGAAGCGTTGGGAAGAATGAGGGAAATTTTGAATGGAACTTTGTGAGATGCTTATTTAGATATGCTTACACCAAAATAACTCAAAAATTGTAAAAATGAATGGCATTAACCAAGTAATGCAAGTATATGGTAGTAAAGAAAGCGATGACATGCATATTCAGTCATTTACACACTCCAAAAGAATATACATAGAAGGTTTTAAAGTCAGACAATAATTAGTCAATGAACATACAAAGTAAGCAAATAATGAACGCACAACGTTTTTGGATTTTTTAAAATTATTTTGAATTCTTGTTCAAGAATTATTTTTGTTAATAAAGTATAAATTTTAATCAAAATAAACATGTACTGTTAGTGTCTATATGACTAGCTATCCATTACATATTTTTATTTTTAAATTTTTCAAATTTAATATATTTTAAAAATTATTTTTCCATTTGTCAAGTAGAAATTAACTTTTTAACAGTGTTTTAAAACGTTAAGGCGTGAGGCGAGGCGTGAGACCTTGGCTCGACGCGCGAAGCGTAAGCCTCATGAGCATATATTTTTAATAAATAAATTATTTATTAAAAATATGAT
>JAUPMG010000013.1:4415370-4434128 GCA_031762675.1 Pachysandra terminalis | reverse complement strand
CTTTCCTTCTGCCTCTCGACCATATTCCTATACACAATTTATTCTATTGATCATTGTTCAGTGAAAATAAGGTGATAAATTACTCAAAACACTAAATAAGAAACTGCAATGCTGCAAAAAATAAAATTGTAACTGATAGAAATTAGGAATCATACGAATTAAAAAGCAAACAAATAGATTCAGTATAACACGCATGCGTGACTAAAAGAACATAGGGAAACTAATAAAAAAAAAAGAACAAATTAGTAATCAAAATGTTTCACAACCAACATACCAGGCCAAATAACATAATAACCGTGACTGAGAACACCTGATTAAATTTAAGTGAAAATGGAAATAACTGAAAAACAGGGATTTCTGGTAAAAGAAAAAAGACCTACCAATTATAGAGGCCTTGATCTCCAAAAGGCACAAATAATTTAAAAATAGAGATTTCCGGAAAGAAAAAAAAACAGGCCTATCGATCAAAGAGGCCTTGGTCTGGAAAATCAAAGAAGAAAAACAGAGACTTAAGGGGGAAAAAAGAAAAAGGAAGAAAAAAGAGAAAAGAGTGCCTATTTAAACCATAACAGCTCACGGTGAGAGAGAAAGAGAGAGAGAGAGAGAGAGAGAGAGAGAGAGAGAGAGAGAGAGAGAGAGAGAGAGATTTCAGAAGAAGAACAGAGAGGCAGACGAGAGATTTGCTGATTTGAAATAAAAAATAAAAACATACCTGATTTGGGCAGCCTTGATCTTCACTTTATTAGGTTTGCTCTTGATCTTCATTCTCCAGATTGCAGAGACTAGAGATTTTTAATTGAATGACGTTCTCGATCTTCACTTTAGGTTTGTTCTTGATCTTCATTCTCAAAATTTTCAGACTAGATTTTTCTTTAAATCAACCGACCTTCTCTCTATTGTATTTTATATTAAATAAAGCAACCTAACCAAAGAAAACTTTGACCCTTTTTTTTTAAAACATGCACGTGTAGCGTACGCCTCATATATGAGGCGTTAAAATAGCGTAAAGCGTATGCCTTTTTATACGCCTTATATAATGAGGCGTATGATACACAAGCGCCCCACGCTTTTTGTAAGCGCCTCGTGGCGTTAGAAAAACGCCACGCCTTGAGGCGCGCCTCAAGGCGTACGCCGTAAACGCCTTTTAAAACACTGCTTTTTAATAAATTATATGCCAGTATCTGTTTGGTAAAAAAATTATCAAATCGGTCACAAGTTTTTGATATATTTAGTTTATATATCAAACATCTGGAACCACTAAAAGTATATTTTGAAAGATATATATTTATAATTATGTTTTTCAAAAAAAAAAATAACTAAATAAATAAATTTTAACTTCAAAAATGAACATTTTTCCGGCCAACAAGTAGATCGGTCTTCCAAGTTTTTTTTTTTCTTGATAGGTAACGGATCAATATTATAGGTGGGAAAAGAGAGCGTACAGATATGCAAAAAAAACAGGGTAAAAAAAAAAGCCCGAAATGGGCAGCAGGAAACGAAAAAAGAAAAACAGTACATACTACTCTAGTATTACACAGACCGTCCTAACTCCCTTAGCATATCCCTAGACGGATGACCCGAAAATAGACCTGCTCTACCAACCCCATCCCGTGCCAATCTATCTGCCACTCCGTTTGCCATCCTGGGAATCCGATAAAATGAAGTATGTAGACCATGGCAAAGAGATCGAGCTAGTCTAACCAGATGCATATATCTCCAAGGGCAGCTACTAGAGCTCCTCATCCAAGATATCACTGATCTAGAGTCTCCTTCCACCCGTAGAGAATCAAAACCTAAGGCCTTGGCCTCGCGTAAACCGATGATAATGGCAAGCATCTCGGCACAAGTCGAATCAGTCTCTCCGATCGCACCAGAAAAGACGTGTAGAAACTGCCCATGATCGGTCTTCCAAGTTGCACACATAATTAGAGGATCAAGCATTACATCTTTAGGTGGAAAATATCAAAAAGGAAAAAAAAATCGATTTCTCAGCGTTTCTAGGTTTTAGTCTCATAAATCACAAATCCGTAATAAAACGTATGCCAATGCATCACGTAAGTGTATTGGCATGCATTTCCTTGCAATTAAATGCAAAATGAACCAGATAAAGGCAAAAAACAATAATAAGTACAAACATACATTCACCTTATTTTTGGCAATTTATGACAAGAACACATCAAATCTCCTCCAAAACGACTAAATGATAAGTTGGCTAATTCACACAATAAGTAGTTTTGAATCAAATTCCAAGTGTTTTGAAAAGCATTGGAGGGTTTTTAAAGCGCTTTTACGAAGATGTGATCAAAATAGGGGAAAACTGTCAAAGTTTCAACCTATTCAACCTCCTGTAATGGACGGCATACATTAGCAAAGGGGATGTATCGCTTGATATTAGCAAAATAGTCAAACCATAAATCAAATCAAAATAGTAAGGTTCGGGGTTTAGGTTTTAGGATTTGTACTACGAAAAGGGTCTTCAGCTGTAAAATAAATAAATTATATTTCTTTATATATGTATATTTAGTCATTTTAGAGTATATAAAGGATTGAGTAAAAAAAGGAAAGTTTTTCATTCAAAAATGAAATTGGCACTCTTTTGTATTGCAGAGTCGAATTGTTTGAATCATATGATTAAATCACAAATTGTAAGTCATTGAATGAATCATACAATTCGAACATAAACCAATCTTCTCACTACATTGAATCGACCTGTGTCAATTTGAATTGAATTATAAGATTCAAAGAAGGTATCATAAGATTTTACAAAAAAGGACATCACCAATATCACAGTATATCTCCAATAAATGTAAAATTATAATTACACCCTGAATTTATGTTGTCAAACAGGGAAAGGCAGCTTGGCTTATCACTCGATATATTGAGCGAAATAAATGTAAAATTATAACTACACCAACCTTTTTATGAACCCACGCACCCCACCCCCACAAACATGTTGGCCAACCTATCCACCATCCCGCTGGCTAACTATGCACCCCAATGAACTAGGTATTCAACAATAGTTCAATAAATCTGACAAACCAGATGCCATAAGAAAGTCTCCAATAACCAAAACGATCTTCTTTGGCCCATGCAATGACAAAAGTTGAATCCCCTTCAACTAAAAGGTTGGCGTACCAAGCCTCTTGGCCTCCCTAACCCAAATAAAAGATGAATAAATTGTGATCTGATAGTGATCACTCTCCAATCAACCACGAGAATATGAATAATATCATCCTATGATCTCACATAACACTTCCTATGAGTAAAGAACCCAAGTTGTGAAAAGAACATCCATCAAAGCTAGGTTTGATGGTTCTCATGGGAGAAGGCAACCAACCAACCTGAACAATCTGATATGTCGGGCTAGAAAAAGCAATCCTTCTCCAAATAATCAAAACAACAACATGACCCAAAACCCCTGAAGCACGGAAATCCAATGAGCCACCATTGATAATGTAAACATGTAAAGATCAAGAAGAAGAAGAAGAAGTGTGGGGGAGAAGAGGATGGTGTAAATCTAACCTCTCTTCCTACACTAAGCATGTATATATTAATGTTAAAAGAGCATAAATTACATAACTAATCTGTTGTTCTAACATTAACTACTAAGGTCATACTCTAACACTCCCCCCCTCAAGCTAGAGAACATATATCATATAATCCCAACTTGTTACAAATAAAATCAACCCAACCCCTTGTTAAAGGTTTGGTGAATAGAATTGCTAACTGATCTTTGGTCACCACAAAAGGAATGGCAATGTCACCACTCAAAACTTTATCTCTCACAAAGTGACAATCAACTTCGATATGTTTGGTCCTCTCATGGAAAACAAAATTAGAAGCAATGTGAATTGTTGCTTGATTATCACCATACATCGTCATAGGAAATAGAACCCCAAACCCAACTCCTGTATAAGATACTTAATCCAGGATAGCCCACATGATGTATGGGTCATAACTCTATATCCTGCCTCTGGACTTGATCTAGCTACCACTCATTTTTTTTATTATTCCAAGAGACTAAATTCCCACCAAGAAACATACCATACCCAGTAGTAGAACGACGATCTGAAGGAGAATCGGCTCAATCTGCATCAGTAAAACCTGTAATCTGCAGGTGACCATGAGATTTATATAGAAGCACTCGACCTGGGGCCCCTCTCAAATACCTCAAAATCCTGATTACTACCTCCCGGTGAGGAACTCTAGAGGACTCCATAAATTGACTCACAGTACTAATAGCAAAGGTAATATCAGTTCTAGTGATCGTCAACTAATTCAGCTTGCCAACTAGGCGTCGATACCACTTTGGGTTATCAAATAAATCTCCATGATCTAAAACTTAGAATTCGGATTCATTGGGGATTCAACGGGTTTAGACCCCAATAATCCAGTCTCATCCAATAAGTCCAAACATACTTTCTCTGAGAAAGACTAATTTCGAACTTAGATCTGGCATTCACAATACCCAAGAAATAACGAAGAGCTCCCAAGTCTTTAGTGTAAAACTTTTTCTATAAAAAAGGCTTTTAATTCTGCAATACCTATGAGATCCTGTAATCACAATGTCATCCACATACACTACTACAATAATTCGGCCAACTAAGGTCTCTTGATAGAAAACTAAATGATCAGATTGGCAACACTTCATACCAAACTCAAGTACTGCATCACTAAATTTGTGAAATCATGCCTATGGAGATTGCTTAAGACCATAAAGTGCTTTCTTCAACTTGCATACTCTTCCAGTCTCTCCCTGAGCAACAAACCCAAGCGGTTGCTCCATGTAGACTTCTACCTCCAAATCGTTGTGCAAGAAGGCATTCTTCACATCTAATTGGAAGAGAGGCCAATTAAAATTGGCAGCTAAAGAGATAATAACCCATACAGATGTAATTTTGGCTACTGGAGAATAAGTTTCTGCATAATTGATGCCATATGTCTGAGTATACCCCTTTGCCACTAGAGTAGTCTCAATCGTTCCATTGTGTCATCAAGATGAAATTTAATTGCATAAACCCAACGACATCCTATAACCGATTTTCCAGGTGGAAGAGATACTAATTCCCAAGTGTCATTAATATGTAAAGCTGCCATTTCTTCTTCCATAGCTATCCTCCAACCAGTATCAGAAAGAACCTCCTTCACAGACTTAGGAACAAATAGAGATGAAAGGGATGAGGTAAAACAATGAAATTTAGGAGACAAATGAGTATAAGAAACAACACGATCTATTGGATGAGCTGTAAACGTATGTTTTCCTTTTCGCTGAGCAATAGGAACATCAAGATCAAAAGATATAGGAACAACAGGTATCGGAGTTACCGGAACTAGATCTGCAGACGTTGAAATAGTTGGTGGGGCCATGGAACTAATACGTCTTGTAGACCTTAGTGATGGTTGGTTGGCACCAGGAAGAGACTGCAGAAAAAACTAACAGCGATAACGAAGTAGGTAAATTATCCATCTCAACAGACTTACATTCATCAGAAAAGCACAAAATGAATTCAAAGAATGTGACATCAGCAGAAACAAAGTGACGACGCAAGGAAGGACTACACACTTAAATCCTTTCTGAGTTCAAGAGTATCCCAAGAAAAAACACTTAATTGCTCAAGGTTCAAACTTATTTGTACCTTGAGTAAGCTGATGTACAAAACAAACACAACCGAAGACAAGAGACACAACAAGAAATAAAGAATTATCGGGGAACAAGGCAGAATAAGGAGATCACCCATCAAAAACTGATGAGGGCATTCGATTAATAACGAAGCAAACAGTTAGAATAGCATTACTCCAATAAGATTTGGGGACATGCATCTGAAATAATAAAATATGGGCCACCTCAAGAAGACAACAATGTTTTCTTTCAGCTACCCCATTTTGTTGAGGGGTATGAGAACATGATGTTTGATGGTGAATGCCTTGGGAAACAATGAAATCCTGAAATGGAGTCGATGAATATTCTTTTGCATTATCAGATTGAAGTATATGAATGGGTGTTCCAAATTGATTTTGAATTTCTAAACAAAATGATCGAAAAATTGCAAATAACTCAGAACACTCTTTCATTAAATAAGGCCAGGTCATTCGTGAATAATCATCCACGAAAATTACAAAATTTTGGTTCATTCTTTTTTCTCGGTTGTTAGGCCACATTTGTCTTTGCAGTCTTCCTCTCCCTATCGTTACGTGTGGAGGCCGTTAGTCCCGCTTAGAGTTGAGGCATTTGTCTGGACAGCTATTCTATATAAGGTTAACACTTGTGACCATTTGCAACGAAGGTGGCCGTCCTATTCATTATCGCCTCATATGTGTGTCATGTGCAGAGAGGAGGGGGAATCGGTTGATTATCTGTTCATTCACTGCACAGTGGCTTCAGAGGTTTGGACCTTCTTTTTGCGTAATTTGGGGTTCGAGTGGGTTATGTCTACGGGTGTTGGAGATTTACTTGTGCAGTGGCGATTCCCGAGCATGGGGGTGAGGGGGAGGTTGATGTATCAAGGGGTCTGGCATGTGATTCTATGGGTTCTGTGGGGTGAGAGGAACTCAAGAATCCTTGAGGAGAAGGGTAGACCAACAGGGTTGATTATTGACGCCTTCAGAGGGATCTCTATGTCGGACATGATGATGAGTTGGTCTGATTTTACTTTTTCATCCCCTTCGGTTCAGCCGGTGGTATGTCGGTGGAGTCCCCCGCCGTCTGGATTCCTAAAGGGTAATTTTGATGGGGCATCTTCAGGTAATCCAGGGGCCTCTGGGATTGGGGGAATTTTTAGAGATCATGATGGCCAGGTTGTTCATGCTTTCTCAGGTCCAGTAGGAGAGGGGGATTCTACGAGGGCGGAACTGTTGGCTCTGCTTATGGGTTGTAGGGAGGCTGTCAGAGTTGGATTATTACAGGTGGTGTTTGAGGGCGACCCTTTGTCTGTGATCTCTTGGATGTCGGGGCCGACTTCTTACCCATGGAGATATATTCATTTAGTCATGTTCGCCAGATCTTTGGGTGAGATGATTCATGCATCGTTTGTACATATCCCCAGATCTGGTAATGGGGTGGCGGATCAGCTGGCAAGAGAGGGCATTGCTAGGGTTGGGATGTTTATGGGATTACCTCCGGCAAAGATGATTGGTGTTGATGTATGATCGGAAACTATAGTGTTGTATTTTGTCCTCTTTTTGTTTTGGTTTGGTGCTTTTCTTGAGCGTCGGCCTGCTGTTCTTTCCTTCTCCTATACTCTTGGTTTTTGTTTATATATATATATCATTGATGATTATTCATCAAAAAGAAAATTCAAAAATTTTGTTAATTTACTGATGGACATCAAATTAAAGGGAAATTTAAGAACTGAAAGAACAGAAAATAAATGAAGAGGACTCGAACTTGTAGTACCAAATCCAGAGATGGAAGAAGGCGTACCATTAGCTATAGTAACATGCTGAGTAGAAGATGAAGGAACAAAATTGGAGAGTATCTAAAGCACCGGTCATATGATCATTAGCTCCAGAATCCATAACCTAAGGTGAAGATGTATTAGCAAAATAAGCAACAGAAGTACTTGAACGGGCAAAAGTACCAGTAGATGAAGATGGCTAAGAAGAAACAATAGTGAGGAGATGAGAGTACTCCCCCTCAGAAATCGACACCATCTTACCACTAAAAGAGGATGTAGATGCACTGTGTATAGTACTTGAATCATCAATATTAAAAGCAACATGATTGGCGGATGCAGGTTTACCGTGAAGGTTCCAACAATAATCAATCATATGTCCACTTCGATGATAATGACTACAAATACGGGTGCCACATCCTTGATTACAACCTCCCCAGTAATCAATACGTCCTCCACAACCACCTCTACCACCACCACAGTTACCACCAATAAAATCATTAGTAGAAGTAGCTAACACATACTTTTCTACAGCAGAAGAAGAACCAGAATCAGAAATAGTAGCTCTCCAAATGCGAGCAAAGGCTTCAGCTGAGGCAATTCAGAGCTCCCTAGAATCTGAGATCGAAGTGGTTCTAATTCTGATCTCAAACCTAACAAGAAACGAACTACATTCATCTGATCTCATTAACGTTGCATCTCTTAAAGATCAAGTGTAAGAGGTTAATATAACGCAAGTTCTTCACAAACACCAATTAACTCTAAATAGTAATATGTCAAACTACGATCCCCTTGCTGAATACTGAAATAATGCTGAGATAATTCATAAATATGATAAATATTATGTGAACCAGAATACATCTGGCAAACATGATCCCATATCCGTTTAGCAGTTTCCATGAAAAAAAGGCTACTACTAATATGAGGTTCCATATTGTTCCATAGCCAAGTACGGATCTATGCATCATCTCGTCTCCATTCAGAATATTTAGGATCATCAAACTTAGGAGGATCTTGAGAGACAAACTTATCTTTCTCATTGGCAATGAGAAAAACTTCTACGGATTTCGCCCACTAAATATAGCTACTTCCATTCAATTTAATAGAAGTAATCTGAGTGTTTGAATGACTTGGAGCGGCCACTAATGGAGATTTGAGGGCATCCTTAATATCCATCAGATGTTACTAACACTTCTATTATCTCAAAAGTGACACGAATCACTTCAAGAACCACAAATCAATGTGCTGGCTACACAGAACAACTACCAAGTACAGGCAAATAACTGATCACACCACATTCACTGGACTGATACAACACAGAACATTGCACCAACAGCCGCAGAAAAAATCACATAGAAAAAATAAACAGCAACGCAAAAAACTTCTTCACATGACATCAACAGCAACCTTTGATTGATCTCACATAACACCAAGAACTACCCACACAGTAACAAGCTTTGTAACATAGTGTTCTTACCTTCAAATATACTCATGTTTCTTGCACCCTCAAATAACCTAAGCAGCATAACCCAAAACTCAACACATCATCCTTCCCTTAGAGCCAATCCCACTAAAACTCTCCATTGGCACAACAATTTCAAAATATCTAAGGGCATAAATTACCTACTGTCAGTCATCTACAAAAAATAGTACCATAAGGAATGAGAAACATCACAAGGATGAAAAAGATGGTTGATTGCCCCTCCCTCACATCACAAATATGCGGGAAAAAAGCTAAGCACTACCTCCTTTTTTGAAGGATATCACAAGTATTGATCTTTCTAAGAACCACAGTCCAAACAAAGGCCTTCACTCTAGGAGGAAAGTTAGGTCGCACACTTATCTAGCCAGGAACAAAGGTAAAAGAGGATAACAAAAAGAAATGGAAGAATGAGAATAGAAAAGAAATATATAGTTGAGAAAACACCACTAGCAACAAGGGATCCAATCTTATAATGAGATGGCCAAATACACTAATACTTCCCCAGTTAGTGAGCTCTGATACTGGAAAATCAACAAACCCAGGTTCAAAACCCCTGACCAACAAGTTATGAAAAACCCAGGGATATAATTTCCTCAAGGTTGGCTAACAAGAATCTCAACAAAAGAAAAGATACGATAAATCATCATATAAAATGGCGACCTAAGATACAAAGGATTTTTGTTAGGAATTAAATTACAAGGACAAGGAAACAAATGTACAAAGTTAAACCACTCCCATCAAAAAATCTTTCTAAAAGCTAGTTTCCTCTTATAACCTAAGCCAACCCAAAGGTAAGGATAAAAGTCAGAAACTAAAACAAGAATGTGCATTCAAAAGCTAGTGGTAGGCACCTTAGCCCGACTATTTGTGCCCGAATTTTTTCCTTGATGCCAAATTTGATCCCCATTACCATAAGCCAAAGACTACCACTCTCCTCTAGAAATCTCCACAGCCATTCCCTAAAACAATTGCATTCCCAATATTGATAGCCCGAAACTCTTCTTTTTTCCAATCAATAAAGAGTGTGTAACCAATTACATTAATTGTGAATAGTAGAGGCAAGCCCCATGTACACAATTTGCACCAAAAAGGACTCTAATCATTAAAAAAGTATATGGATCTAGCTAGGGGTGAAACTCGGTTCGGTTTGGTTCGGGTTGACATCAACCCAAGACCAAACCGAGGTCGGTGAAGGTTAACCCAAAACCGAACCTAACCAAATTGAGAACCGAATTCTACAACCTGAAAACCCAACCGAAATGAAATTGAAAACCCCAACCCAAATTGTAGTTTCAGTTCGGTTTCAATCGGGTTAGATCGGGTCAATACAATACTTTTTAAGAATTAGTTTATATATATATAAGATATCACGTTTAATATTATATATTAAATCATATATAGACTAATTCGGTCTAAATCAGTTCAGTTAGGTCTAAAGCTATATAAACTAGAATTCGGGTTTCGATTTGGTTTGTTTTATTGAGGCTTCAACCCAAAACTAAAACAATTTAATTCAGTTTTGTAATTTCAAAACCGAACCAAAGTTACAAACTTTTAGAAACCTAACCCAAACTGAATCGAAGTCGATTTGGGTCGATCTCGTTTCGGGTTGAACCAACCCAAGTTGCACCCCAAAGTCTAGCTGATGAAGCTTACAAATGAAGACCAAAACAACAACAGTCTGAGCACATGCGCTATAACAACATCTAGAGGACCCCTCAAAAATTTCTCCTACTTCTTTTCATCCATAGAGAAGAGTGTAATTTTTTGCTCTTGGATTGGATGTAAAGCACCAACTACAAAGGGAAGACTGTGCAGCAAACCCCACCAAGCATACCACGCCAAATTGAGCCAAAATTAAAAATCTTGTAAGAGTAAAACTAGTGATACGATAAGTGGTTCACCACATTGCACATATCTAATTGATATGCTCCAATTCCTTGAAATCAGGTGGTTCAAAATCTTACTAATGCTTCACCGCCATTCCCATTCATACTAAAATAGCTGTCCACACATCATGTTTTTATTCTACTTTTTTTCAGTAAGTCTTAGTTTTACCCAACAACTACTATAAATTCATTGGTCACACCAACAACTGACAAATATTCCCACCCTAGTTTAACACTCCACAAATGTCCTTAATATATCAGTGTACTTGCCTAATACTCCTTACACTTAAAAATATGAAGTAATTAACTAGATATATTAGAATAGGACTAAATATTTGTAACAAGTGGAAGCATTCACATGCTAGAGTTGAATCTGATAAATTGGTATTAGTGTCGGGTTCATATCATGGACTCAAGAGTCAACGAGTAGAAGGAAATGGAGTTTCCAAATCCATATAAAACGAACATAAATAAAAAGAAAGAAATTGGAACAAGGCATTTTGTGGATGACATTGATTATAATATTAAAAGAACGAAACAGGACATGAAAACTTGAAGCTAAAGATGGAACATATTAACTAATATGTTACCTTGTACTCATCAATCATATCTTGAGCGAATGGAATGTCCACGTCCCTTTCCCTAAAAGAACACAACAATAGAAATTATAAGAGTCACAATTTTCATTGCATATAGACAAGACAGCTATTTTAAATTACACAGCATCAGAGAAAGACCACCAGATAAAATACAAGTAAAAAATGCCATATCATTGAGTGGTTGCAGGCAAAGGAGAAGGGACATAAGATAATTTTAGACATCCTTAAAGAGACCAATGTCATGGCCATCACTGCTATGGGTAAAGAAAACACAGAAAGTTCTCTTTGACTCTTCAGATGAAATTGTTCTGTTGTCTTCTCTCTATTTTTTTTTTTTTTTTTTATAACTCGGGTGTCTGGGCCAGCTTGCGCGCACCACGACTAATGTTGTCTTCTCTCCATTGCTTCTTAATTTAATTAGTTTCTTTTCTCCTTGTACTGTTTTCTTTTAAATAAATCAATCACTCATTAAACAGTACCATATTTCTAAAAACAAAAAGAAATGACATACAACACGCTCAAAGAGGCATTATTATCATGTATAAACTCTAAACTATAACCCCGAACATTATGCAAGCCCATACATTATAATAAAAAGATATACCGTAGCTTTCTAACAATGCCAGCTTCGCACAACATAAAAACAATTTCTACAGTAATATACCAGGTTGCTTCCGCATAAGACAGCCCTCGCCACTTGACTAAATACTCAGGTGTCACATCACCTGAGCCACCTTTGCTTATTCTATCAGCACATACTCTTTCTACCTGGTAATTTAATTTAGTGTCAAACCTTCAAATATATATAAGAGAAAAGAGGCCAAAAGGGGAACCAAAATAAAGTACAAAGCAAAACCTGACTACATTGTTTGATAAGATCCAAGTCCATTTCCTTGCTCACATCGTGAACCTCAACCTGATAGGCAAGAACCCAAATATAAGTCGAGTGATGAATATAAATTAAAAGTTCAAAGGAAAGCAGTTGACAGCGGAAATATGTCAGAAGATGGAAAAAGATAAACACGTTGTACCACAAAAACAAAATGGATCAAATAAAGTACTATATTTTTGCCCATAATGACAGCAATGTGAGTTAAATAATATTATTTCGAAAGAAAAATGCTACCATACAGTAAAATTGTCAACATCCCTTAGCCATGATACACTTGGAATACAGAAGAGAAAAGGTTCAAACAAGTTAAGAACATATGCATTTTGCAGTTCGGCAGAATTAATGAAGTAAACAGGATAACCAGCAATGTCTTATTAAAAATCCTGGAAGCACATCAAAACCCCACCCAAAAATATGGGCGGGGAAAGCCTTCTATTAGGACACTTTCCACCACCCACCAAAATAGCCTACTAAAGCCTCTACCCACCATTTTAAACTCCGATTATGAGGAAAAATTCACAACATCAGAGTGAAGGGAAAATTTCACTTCTCACAATACTTCTAATAAAATAATATATAGAAAATTTATTTAAGGGAGATTTCAGTGCCATTCTAAAAGTACAATTCCAGGGGGGAAAAAAATGATGAATAAAAAGGGTAATAGCAGATCTCCTAGTATCAAACTTTTGGAGCTGTTAAGAAACAAATAGAAACCCCATTCACCAACATGGAGGAACCAAGAGTCAATATACAAAAGTAACAAAACTTCTCCCAACACCAAATACTAAGAATCTAGCCCCATGTGTCTCATCAAATAAAGAAGGAAATTCCAAATGACAACCACACCTAGGGGGGGTTTGGTGGAGCTTATAGAATCAAATTCTATAACCCTAACCAAACAGCCCTAATCGGATTATAGTTTAGATTATAGAATTCGATTTTATAATCTTACCCAAATCCACAATCCATAAAAAGTTGGATTCTCGGATTATTAGCCGATCCATGCTAAATCTGGCTCTAATCAAATTTTCCGGATTCTGGCTAAATAGAGAAGCCCTCGATACTTTTTCTCTATTCTTCCCATCGTCTTCTCCAACGAGTAAGTTTCTCATCGTCTTCTCCAACGAGCAAGTCTTCCCATCGTCTTCTTCCCCCACGAGCAAGAACAAGTAAGCATCAAGAAATCTCTCTCTCTCTCTCCTCTCTCTTTCTCTCCATGGGTTTTACAGTCGAATCTTCCCTCTCTCTCACTCTCACAGTTGTTTTTTTTCTCAGTCCCATTGTTTTTGCAAACCTTTATTCTCTTTGCCTGTGTTTTTTCTTCAGTTAACTTCCCTCTCTCTCTCTCACATCTGGTTTTTTTTTCCCTGTGTAAGCCACAAGAACTCTCTTTATCTCTGTGTTTTTTTTCAGCCTACTCTTCCCTCTCTCTCATCTGTTTTTTGTACTCCATCTTGCAAATCTTCTATCTCCCATGATTTTTTTCTCAGTTGACCCTTCCCTCTATATCTCTATTGTGTCTGTTTTTTTTTTTTCAACCCCATTGTTTTGCATCTACACAGCCCCATTTGTTTTTATCTTTTTTTTTAAGAAATACAATTATTTACTATTGAAAAACTAGGACTTCTGTTTTTTTTTCAATCCCATTCTTTCGCATCTACACAGCCCCATTCTTTCTTTTTTTAAAAGAAAAATTTACTATTGAAAAACGCGGGGTGCTTATGAGACACTTTTGTTTCTGATTTATTGATTTTCTTTTCTTTGTTTTAATAATTTCTTTTAACTTATTCTTTGATAAATTATTGATTTTATCTCACCTTGCTTTTTTACTTATTAGAATTTGTAATCTGCACTTTTATAAGAACAAAAAAGAACTGAATCTCTCAATTATCATGTGTTTTTGTGATTAGTACCATAGATTATTAATTTTTTTTATTTGGATTTACAAGGGATTAATGTATGCATGCTTTTAATTGTCACCATGTGCATTTGATATAAAGCTAAAGGTTTGAATTTTTGCTTATTTTATTGGAGATATCTCATATAATTGTGATAGGTCATGTTTATATGTGTACGTAATTATTATTGTGATTATTAGCACATGGCCGGAATATTAATCTCCAAACATATATTTTTGTATTGCTATTCTCTAAGCTTGTTTAAGAACTCACTTCCTTTCTAGCAGATGGCAACAGTACCAAATAATACACAGATACAAAAGAAAGTAAAAGCCGTTTGGTCATATGAGTATAAAAAAATATTTCTGGAAATCGCGATTGAGGAGATTCATAAGGGAAAAGGCCAACAACTACCTTTAATCAAAGAATCTATGATAAAATCATCAATGAGTTTCATAAAAAGACAGGATTAAAGTATGAAGAAGGTCAATTTAAGAATGTTCTCCAAAATATGAGAAATGAATATAAAGAGTGGAAGACAAGTAAAGGAAATAAGTGGGTTGGGATGGGATCATGATAAGAATTCCATTGCAGCAACTGAAAAGGAACGGAAAGACTATATTACGGTAATCTTTAGGTTTTGTATTCATTTTATTTTATTGTGTCTTGATTGATACTAGTTAGTCAAATACGCGCTAAGATTCTTGATACAGAGGCACCCAAATGCTAAAGCCTTCGGGAATGGCCCACTGCAGTTTGAAGATGAATTAGCTACACTATTTGATGGTACAACAGCTTTTGGTGAGGATGCAATGTGTTCATTTCAAGAAGAGGGTCTATCACAGAACCTTGGACTAGATGAGTTAGATCATAATACTCCAGGCAATGAAGTTGAAGATCTTACAAATAATGATGGTGATGGAGTTAGCAAAAAGAAGCGTCAATTTGAGCAATCACGTCCAAAAAGAGATAGCTTTAGAGGGGAGATACGGGAGGCAATTGGCGACTTAGTGGAACTATCTAGACTCAAATTAATTCGGGAGTCTACACCAGCACCACCACTCTCACCAACCCAACCATGCTCACCATCACAACTAGCCAACAACCCATATACTATTGCGGTGAAGATTCTTGAAGAGATGGAGAAAGTGGAGGTTGGTGGTGACTTCTACATGGATGTGCTAGACTTATCCATGAATCCTGATAAGAGATTTATTTGTGGCCATGCACCCAGATGCACGTCTTAGGTGGTTACATCGTACATTGTACGGTCATGGAGTTTAGCTTCGGGAGATGGCATGTTATTTTGGTTTTATACACTTTTAGATATAGTTCATGTTTTGTTTTTATTTATTGGTCTAGGATATGGGTTGTTGCAAGTATTATGTTAATTTGGTATTTTATATACAATAGGTGATTTTTCTATGGTTTGTGCTTGTGATGTACTTTTCTAGTTTGAAAAATGAATAAGATTATTAGTCTGCAATGAATAAGATGTGTTATTTTACAATACATTAGCATGGATGAGATTTGGATAAAATTTATCCCTATAATCTGGCTCAACGAAATGAGATTTGGATTCTAGTTGGCAGAATCACATTTCAGAATCCAATATCTCCAAACATGATTCTGGATTTTGAAAATCAGTAATGAGAATCCGGATATTCATAATCCGGGACTATAATCAAAATCCAAAATCCAAAATCCCCAGCAAACGCCGCCCTAGAGATAGAATGTTACAATATCCCTCTTAAATAGAATTCACACAATAACATGACCTAACCTAGAGTCAAGGCATTCATTCACTATAAAAACCCATCATTAACCTGCCCACATTTGACAAAGACATGTAGGGACAGCGAAACAATCATTGATAACATCGTTTAATAATCTCACAAGAATCTCTCGTATTCACCTCACCCACCTTATTTGGGAGTTGTGTGATAAAGGTGCCATTTGCTGACTTCTCAAACATAAAATCCAAATGAAACTTCATCATTACCTAATTACCTCCTAACCACCTTATTAAATTCACATGATAACACCATCTGGCCCTGGAGCCCTATCCCCCTTAAGTTCAGAAGAGCTTCAATCTGAAAACATAGATTCTAAGCTACTGCTATCAATTCAAGCTCAAACATCAAAAAACACACCATATCTAACATCAACCAAAACTCAGAGGTTTCCTACTCCAAAGAGGATCCTTCCACAACTTTCTTGATATGAATATATAATCCTATACAACCACACCTACTGTGGTTAAACAACTCTTTTGTTTTCTTTATTTGTTGAATGCTTTATACGCTAAGCATTGGTTGACTTGCTTATATGTACTTATTTTGTGTACAGATGACCTAACCCTATTTATACCAATGTGAGTACATCCATTGTAAATGGGCAAAGATTCCGAAGTGGTTTAACCTTCTATCTCGACCTGACATACCACCACTCAAAACACTCTTTAAAACTCTCAAGGAATGCCAATTTGACTATGGAAATTCTTAGTAGAGTCCACTGAAGTGAATATGAAGAGGGGCAATGGTGGCAGAGAAAACAATTCACTGATTCCTCATTCAACTTGTAGCCTAGTTCATTTTTACTAATGAGATGATAGATCATGAAAAAAAGATTCTTAAAGGGAACCAAAACTGACCAAATTTCTTTAACGAAGAAGGACAAGCCACTAGACTCCATCAAAGTCTGGCAAAGGACTGAACATAATAGGGCCCCACTGTCACTCCATTTCAATAACGGGTCTTCTTCCATCATGTGGAAGGGCAAGAATAGGATATGACATAGGGTGTTTAAAAGTTCCACAAGTTTCTGCGCATTTCCAAATCTTTAATAAGCCCTTGCATCATTTCCATGTGCAATATGTTCCCAAGAAATGCTTCCAACTTCCCATTTTTTAAGAGCAAAAATTTCACCTTGAAACAAAAAATTTGAACCATGGTACAATCTCTAGTAGAAATCAAAACGTCTTTCACATTGATATTATCAAACAATATGCAAGTAGATATATTTGATAATATGGAGCTGAAATAAACTGTTATACCATACACTATTGGACCATAAGATTGGCATATTTAGCTTATACTGATGTGAGGGCATAACACTGTTGCACCTACCCATTGAATAGCTTATAATACTCATTTATTTACCTTCATGTTAACGTATTGAGATACCATGCAAATAACTCTGACTTGGTGAATGCCAAGGAATCCTAGGGACTCATTGCCTTTTTTTAAAGAGATTAAGAAATTGACAAGGAGGCTTTTTGCATGATTCCTTCCATCATTTTCTGGAACACATGACATGAAAGGAATTATAATACTTTCCAAGATGAATTTTCAAATGAAGAAGTTGTTGATAGTAACCTCTATTCATTGGTACTAGTGGTGGCTGGAAATGGGTAGCATAATATTGTCATTTCTAGACTTTGTATATGCTGTAAAGGTACAGCCAGATATTTTGATCTTGCTGTGTATACATTTCATATATTCTGGTAGCTGCTTATACTTGTATACACTTACTTTAATACTGGTATATATATATATATATAATACTTTTTACACATCAAAGAAAGAACTAACTTCAACAGACGTTATGCAGGCTTTATCATAACAATGTCATTTATAGGATTTGTAGTGACCAAAATAGTTTGTTTTACCTGTTAAGAAACAAAAACTACAAGGTCTCCTCTAGTAATAAATTTTCCAGTGTATAGTTAAAAGCAATATAATCCAAGAATCATGCCTCTCAAGATTGAAAGAATAATAACTTAAAATGTGACGGATATTGAAAAGAAAAAAAAGTTTGCTTCTTGCAGTACATTTATCCTCATGTAGTTCTTAGCAATATAAACTAAGAATCACATTCAACCCTTCATCATATTGATTCATCCAAAACTTAGAAAACAAAAGAGGAAATAAACCAAAAATATCCTTTCCCCCGACAAGAGAAATATTAATGTCAAAATAAGGCAGATATAGAAAATCAAGGGGGGGAATGACAAGTTGTCTACTGAAGAAATATTGTCATCTGAATGGATCATTTTTTTAAGTTTGTTAATCAAAGTTTTATTTACTACAGTTAAAAAAAAATGTTCTGTTCAACAACTAATACAGAACAGTTCCTACATATAGGTCTTTCAAGAAACACGTCCCAATTTCTCATTTTTTTAGTTTCTCCCTCTACTAGTCCATCACAGCGGGAGAAACTAAAAAGAACAACCAAGGATATCATTTATTACCTACTCATATGTAGACTTAATCACAAAGAAGCGTAGAAAACAAAACATTACAAAATTTGTATCACGAGGACATAGACTACTGAAGTTGAACACAGGATTAAAGTTACACATAAATCTATTCACTTTTCCTCTGAATAACTATATGATAAAAGACACGCTAAATTTTATGAATCTTGTGCACATCCCTAGCAATAAACCACAAAAATATCGTTAAAAAGGAACTCAATAGTATATTCCAACTGCCCAACCAAATAACTAAAGTTGGATTACCTCCTCGCGTGACAGTGTCTTTCTATACTTCAAATCTTCCATCACTCGTTTTGTGTAATTCAACACCTTTTTAAAACCACTAAG
>JAUPMG010000013.1:4377180-4404130 GCA_031762675.1 Pachysandra terminalis | reverse complement strand
CAGCCATGCCCTTTGGCTGATGCCAAAGAACCTTTTCAATTGAGTCACCATCATCTTCCTCAACGTCCTCCTGAAAAGAAAAAAAAAACATTCTAAGAGACAATAGAAGATAGGAAGGATAAATTGCAAGTAACACGAATAAAACAGATGTCCATAAGTCGAAATGCCAAATGTGAACACAACAATTGTGAGAAATGCAAAAGAAAAAAAAAAAAAAAAGTAAAGAAAGCTTTATTAAATCTCAAATGCAAAAGTCATTTAAGATAGAAGCTAGAAACATCTTTCTGAGATTTTGAGGTAGAGAAGGACTCATCTAAGGTAGTCTCATGGTTACTTGGATCATAAGCTTGCTTCAAGGTTTTCAATTTCGATTTCGCCTAAGATTTTGCCAAGGGCGCTGGCAAAATTTCGCCAATATTTTGCCAAAAATGGTGGAATATTTTCGCCAAAATGGCGGAATATTTTCTCCAATTTGGAGAAATGTTGGGGAACCATCATTGCAAGCAAATACGATACTCATGTAAATGGATGGGATACTAATCCTAGAGCAAGAATTTTTGCGGCTAGTCCTTGGAAAGCAATCACTGATCTTTTCCATGATATTTTCAGATTTAGGAGATTTTCCGTTGGTTCTGAAACTTCTATACGTTTTTGGACTGATCGCTGGTGGGGGGACTCCCCCTACCACAAAGTTTCCTAGACTATTTCGGTTAGTATTGTCCAAAGACTCGTTTGATGCAGATGTTTTGAGTTGGTCTTTTTCGGGTCTTGTTTCGAATCTCTCATTACGTAGGGATCCTAGACTAGGTGATATCTCTGACATGGCTGCTCTTTTTGATTCCCTCAAGAATGTAGTGATTGTTGAGTCTTCGTCTGACTCCAGGGTTTGGTGTCCTTATCCTAGTGGGGTTTTCTCCATTTAGTCGTTCTTTCAATCCCTTCGTTCTGTTGATGCTTCTCCCCTCCCTGTTTTCCACTTCTCTTCTTTGGAAGTCTAGGGCCCCTCCCAAAGTTAAAACTTTCTTGTGGACCATTCTCTTGAATCGAATCAACACTGCAGATAATTTACAAAAGCGTAGAAAGTTTATGGCCTTATCTCCACAGGTATGTTTAATGTGCATGAGGAAAAGTGAATTAGTAGCTCATCTTTTTCTTCCGTGCGAATTGGCATCACATATATAGGAGTTCTTTGTGAGGATTTCAGGTGTGGAGTAGGTTTTTCTGAAACTGGTCTGTGATCTACTTTCTTAGTGGCGGTTCCCGTCCCTGGGGATGCGGGGCAAGATTATGTATAGAGTTGTGTTTTTTGCCACCATTTGGGGGATTTAGGGTGAATGCAACCGGCGAATTTTTAAGGATAGACGGATGAGTACTAAGTCCTTGATTGACTCTATCTTGGGTTTGGTGGCTTCATGGCTCTGTGTGCTACCTGACTTTAGAGACATTCCTATGTCGGATATTACAAGATGTTGGGAGTCAGTGGCGTCGATGTAGCAGACCTTGTTTTTGGTTCACTACCTTGGGGAACCTCTCTTTTCTTTTGTTGTACTTTTATTTTTTCTGTTTTGTTGTTGTTCCCTTTTTTTCCTTCTCTCTGTATGTTTCCTTCTCATCATCATTTGTACCATGTTCGTTCTTGATCAAAAAAAAAATGTTAGGGAAAAAAAGAATTTTAATTCCAAGCTTTTAAGGGTTTAAATGGGAGTAAAATACACCTAAAAGACCTAAAATATGAAGAAGAAAAAAATATGCATGTATACATTAACACATATGTAGGAAAATACGGATGTGTGCACCCTGTAGAGGGGAAACAAGCCTGTAACAAGCACAAGAAGTAAAAGGAAAGCGTGAGAACGTAATTCAACATCTCCTAACAATTTTTTATTTTTCAATATTTTATTTTTTGCATTTTTTAACAATTTTTTACTATTTTTACAATTATTATGCTTAAAAATAATTATATCGTTAATTAGTAGTCCATTACACATTGAGCAATGAACCATTAAAAATTACATATTATTACAATTCGCTTTTTATCACTATTTTTTTCTAAAAGAGTTTGCATTATTTATGCAAAATATATAATTTTTTATAATAATATGTGATTTTTAATTACTTTTTTGAATTAAAAAGTAAAAAAGGGAGAATTCAACCTAGATTTCGTAAAAAGGGGGAATTCAACCTAGATTTCGTATCGCCAGAGTCCGAATTGGCGAAGTATAAAACAAAGGCTTGCTTTTAAAGGCTTACAAATATTGCTACATTGACATTCTTTGATGGATGGACTGACCACTTCATTCTCCCACATGCCTAGTTCAGCTAAAGAGCTAGCAAATAGGATTGCCAAGAGGGGTATCATGATTAGGAGGTGGAGGGGACTCCTTTGCTTTTATATCTTGGATTTGCGCCTCCTGCACACAATCCAAGAGGCTTTCACACCTTGTCCATCAGGTGATGACATTGACCGATGGCTTTAACATCTCGTTCTGCCATGACTCTAGAGCGACAAACAACTTAGCTAACAGTTTAGTCCAAAACGGGGTGCTCAGAGTTACTTAATTCATGATCAGCTCAAGGATATGATAGCTAGCTAACTTATACTAGTAGATAGTATGTTTTCAATTGTTGCACTTGTTATTTATTGGGTTTTGCTTTGCCGTGGCTACTTATCTTTATGCCTTCTTTTGAACATTCACTCTTTCCTACTTAATTAACATACTCTTCGTTATTCATCTAAAAAAGGAAAAAAGAGAGAGAGAAGGGGTGTTACAAGGCAATCTTTCTTCATGCCACCAAGAAAGCTCTTAGAAGAATATGGAGGCTACTGGTAGATGTTTTTTTGGAATAGAAACAGGCTTACAGCTATGTACCTGATATGATAGACAGCCTTTTTTTCTTATTTTCATGTCTGATGGCTCCTAAAGCTGGCTGCACACTACATATACTCTCCTTCCTTTAATCTAATATACTATCATCATTCATTAAAAAAGAATGTACCATCAGCATTCAACTCCAGTCGACTGATATTCAATATAATGAAGCACTAAAATAAGCACATTTTTTCAGTTATTACAAAAGGAGATCCATCAAGTAAAAACCATAAGCGCATACAAGATAACTAAGTAACACCAAGTCCATGAAACTTTTCTATTAGCTTCACGCCTATATTGTTTCCAGATGATTATAGAACAACCAACCCGTATCAATAATTAATACATAATTTTTTCAAATGTTGAAATAAGAATACAACTTGTTTGAATTAAATAAATTATGGTTTACCACATAAAAAATCTTTCTAAAATGAAGGAATTTTTTTTATCAAATAGGTGGACAGATTGGCAAATGATTTGGCAAATTCATTAGCGAAGAAGGGTGCAGATACAGATGTGATGGTTTATGGGGAGGAAGCAAATCCGTAACTTTGATAGCTATTTCTGTTCAATAATCTTTTTACTATGCTATGTTTGGAACCTCAGATTTTGAAAGAAAAAAAAATGCTGGAGAAAGCACTTTCTCCTGTTTAGTTGAAAAAGGAAAGAGTTGCGGGTAGAGATTTAGAAAGAAAATAACTTGAAAATTTTTCTCTTTTGAGATCAAAACCTTTCTCTCCAAAAAGGTAGAGCTTTTGAAAGAAAATAAAAGAAAGGTTGAGAGCACTCTCCAACACTCCAACTTAACTCATATCATATCTTGTATTTTCTTGGTGGCTAATCAACCTTGCCAGAATCTTTGAGAACTAACCGAAAAATCATCGGAAGTCGTCGGAATTTGATTTTCTTCTCTTTATATATCTAATCTTAACCAAACACTAGAAAAGAAACACTTATCATTTCTTTTCTTTCCTTTTCTTTTCCATTTTCTTTTTACTTTTCTTTTCTCCTAAAATCCAAGGTTCTAAACACAGCCTTAGCAGCCTGCTTTCTGTTGTAATTGGATGGGCAGATTAGGGATTTATCTCAATCCCTTGATGTCTACTTCCTCGGTATTTTAATTTCATTAATGAAGTTGTGTTATTGATCAAAAAAAAAAATTCTTCTAAGAAGTCAGTTTGTCAACTTAAACCGTCTCTATAAATCCTAGAGGATGTTGAGACATTAAATTTGTGAATCACTATTTTAATGCAGAAAAGGTGTCATTATAAAGCTTAAGCAAACACAATAACTAAGAATAGACATCATGTAACTATATGAAACAATATTATGAGAAGTGATCCACACCTTTTGGCTTTTTCTCTTCTTTTCTTCATCAACTTCTTCACTTTCTTCACTTTCAACATATGAAACCTTCCGCACAGTCCTACTTGAAGTGCGAAGCTCATTGTTTCGCCTACTTGTATTAGCAGAGATGGTAGATTGACCACCATTGTTCTTACGGAGAAGTGCACCTCTTCTTGATCTACTTTTAAAATCCTCATCACTGTCATTTTCTGACTCCTGTGCTGATGAATCATCCTCTTCAGAAAATGTTCTCCCTCTTCTTTGTCGAACATGTGTAGAGGATGATTTGTATTCTCTGGTAGACTTTAAGTTCTGTCCACGTTTACCTCGCCGAGTACTCTTAGGTTTCCCCGAATAATAGGTATCTGTCTCATCTGAGATATCAAAGTCATCGTCACCATCATTGTTATCATCAGAATCATTGTTTTCCCACTCTTTATCCTGGTATCATTGGGAAAAAAAGAATACTGACATAAAGTTAGTTTGCTGATCTTCAAGTTGGGCCTATATTGTCAAAGCAAACCACCATAGAAGCAGTGGCAGAAAGCAGTATGCCCCTCTGCTTAACAATAAAATCTGATGTTAAATTCCAACATATGCATGATAAACAAACACAGAAGCATAAAATTCTGGGTGTGATGTTAACAACAAAGAGCAAATGGGTGAAATTGAATAAAAGATATGCAACAAGCAAATCTTGCTCCCTGAAGATAAGTATGACCAGACTAACCATGTCAATCTGAAACTTGACACAGGTAAACTTCAATTCAAATAAGCAATAGGAGCTGAATGCCTGAACCTGAGATAATGTATGGTGATCCTCAACCCCAAGAAGGTTAAATAGAGATAAAAGCTTCTACATTTTCAGACATTAATCATGTGATGCAAGTATCTGCTACAACAAGCAATATTGTGGAATAGCATCCTTATTGAACTATACATGAAAACCCATTATTTCGATGGGTCTTCTTTGGGTAATCCAGATTCTTCCAGCATTGGAGGAGTTTTCAGGAGATCAGATGGAGTGATTTTTCATGCTTTTTCAGGACCGATTGGAATTGCGGATTCGACGACAGCTAAGATTAGTGCTTTGAATGAGGGTTTGAATGAGGCGAGGAAGTTGAATTTGGAGGATATTCAGGTAGAAGGGGATTCATATTCGGTTATTTCCTGAATGTCTCCAAATGCCATGTATCATTGGCGTTTTGCGCATCTTGTAAGATTGGCGAGATTTTTAAGCCATGGTTTACCGATATCTTTTTTCATGTTCTCGGATTTGCTAATACTGAGGCAAACCCATAACTGGGGCTACAAGAGCTACTTTCGTATTGGGGCCTCCTAATGAGGAGTTTTCTAGATGTTGAGCTAGAGTAGGATATAGGTTTTGCTTTTGCTTTAATTTTTTTAGATCACAGTTCGTGATTTTTTTCCTTTGTATAGCTCATGTATATATTTTCACTTTGATGATTAATGAAATGTTGTTAATTATCAAAAAAAAAAAGATTATCGGTATATAATTTCATTCACTGGCGATTACAACATTCTGATGACATAACTTAAAACAGTAGGTGACAATAAAATAAAATTTTGGTTTTGCACAGGCTCCAGTCCTTCATATTTTTCAAACACTTCACTTGCTGCCTTAACTTTTTATGGAATAAAACAACAATTAAAAACTGTGGACAGAAATTACAACATGGTTATGATATTCTTAAAATGAGTGCCTCATTCTCCTGGGCACCTAAGTCATCTAATTCTGAAAGGGACGTGCTGGGGTGAGGGAGGAGTTTTTAAACAAACTTTTTTCAGTGGATTTCCTTTTCCTGTGTAATCCTCTATGTCTTGATATTACCTATAAGCTTATGATTATGGTCTCCTTGAAAGTATACCATCTCTCTCTTTGTGCTTAACAAATCTTGATTTTTGCTTCTGATCGGGAAAGATAAGGCAACATCAATAAAATATACAATAAAAAGTAGGGCAACAACCCATGGCCATATTGAGGAAATTAGATGCCATATTTTGACTGGATGACGTTTAATGGTAAACAAATGTTGATTATCAAGAAGCATTTCATTTCACATCAATTACTAAGGAAAAGAAGAGGTATTGCAGAAAAGAAAGGTAAAGATTATTCTATATTATATACCACTAGATTGAGCTTAAAAAGATGCAATTTTTGCACTCTCATATTGTATACCATTATTGAGCGTAATATGTAATTTTTGCACTCTCCCAAGTGCATACCTTATTATTGTCCGAACAGATATTTCATGCCAGTTCACTCAACATTGCAACCAATCCATGTTCACCCCTCTGTCACATATTTCTGTATTTTGGATTATTCATTGACATTTCTCAATCAAGGATTGGTTGCTATGGCTATAATCCGAGGAATCAATTCTCAAGAATTGAAATCAGATCCTTGCTAAGAGACCCTACACATTATCTAGGAGGTTGCCCCAAAAGGGTATGAAACTGTTTACAACCACACATCAGAAAAGCAGAGAGTATCACAACTATCCTTTGGTATTGTGTCACAGCACTTGTGATCAGACATGCAGTCCAACAAGCCTGAACTAGGTTGGAATGGACTATTTTGGTGAAAATAAATAAAATGAAGTAAATGAGTATTCTGTTCATACGTATGCAGAGCTTTGAAATTTCTCACATGTTGCTCTAAATAGATTAATTGTTTTGACGACTGTAAGTCATGTTATCGGCTGGTAGCCAAAGTTATTTTCAGTGGTATTTTATAAGAGAACAGGAAATGATTAAACTAAACGGAGCTCTTCTCCAACATAGAAGGGATCTCCAAAGTCCAAATCAATGTCAAACCAGACCACCTACTCTATTCTGATAGGGCTGATCTGGCCAATCCGGATTACATTTTAAACAGTGATCCATCTAGACAAAAATATTTAGGAATGGCGCTCCTGCACACCAGCTTCAGGAAGGGATTCCAAGCTCCTCTAGCGTTTCAAAACAAGGTGTGCAACACTCTAACTGTCTACTCCACAACACCAAGTGCACTAGCAAGACAAAAGAGTGTGCAAGTGCTGAATGCAAATTCATAAGCAGAATGGTGTACAAGCGATCCTCATTAAGGTATATCTCTAAGTAAGCTAACACTATTTCCAGAAGCTATATTGCAAAAGCTAGTTTGTGCAGTGATAATACTAACAATATCATAATATACATAAAGAAATGCAGTTTTGAAGCAGAAAACCATGTAAACCAACTCTTCTAATGCACTAACTACAAGAAAGAAAAATATAGGATCACAAAGTAACCTTATTTCTTGTGCGGCTGCTTGTGCCTCCATAATCAGGATCAAAATCGGCATCATCAGGATCATCTTCTGCAGGTAAGACAGAACATTCAGCCTATCACTGGAACCAAAGGAAGCTACACATGACCATAATGAAAAGATACACTTTTTATATAAACAACAGAATAGATGCAACAACAAGATAATAACACAGCTTAATACAGTAATCAAAAAATAAAAATTATTCAATAATCTGAAAGGGAAAAACAATATCATCAAATCCAAGTACCATCTTCCTCATCCTCGTCTTCATAATCAACATCATCATCGTCATTCTCAATAACATTCAATGCCTTTGCTTTCCTTGATAGGCTGTTACTGACAGCAACAGGTCTTGATTGCAACCTCGAACTTGAAACACTGGATTGATTCCATTCTCTGTACTGCAAAGAATCACTCTGGCCTTCCCCATCCTGCTCATAATAATCATCAGATAACATCTCATCTGTAGGGACATCAGCCTGACCTCTTTGAACCCCATTCTCCTCTTTCTGTCCTTCATAATCTTCTGACTCTAATCTATCTTCCCCACCATCTGACAAATTACCACCAGATTCTTCTTCACTTTTGTAATCACGATCAGAATTCTTCGAATCCTGCCCAGATTCAGATCCCTCCTGACGGCACATAGGTTGACAGTCCTTCCAAAAGGTAGAACCCCATTTTCCAACTGGAGTCATTCTCCTGCCCAAAGGCTGAGAATTTGGCAATGTCCTCCCAGTATCATTCTCACCAGTTGTCTCATTTTGAAGCCTACTGGCATCATCCTGCTCATTCTCACTCTCATAGTGATCATCCATCTTCAATTCAACATCCTTCGCACCAGAACTTGCATCTACATCTTCATCCCTTACCAGAGAATGAACCCCATCAACACTACATCCCCGATCTTTTTCATCCGGGAAACTGCATGAACCCGTCCCATTTGAATAATTCCTGAAGAAAGCCATCTTCACATGGAACTTCTTTCAGGTTTAACCCAACTCTTATTATAGAAGGTAGTGCTGTAATAAAAGCTGAAAGAAATTAGTTACGGAAGAGAGAAAACATCTTCCAAAATCCTTCACAGAAATGTAGATAACAACTGTAGTGAAACCAAATGTCGCCATTTGAACCACCTCAAACATGATCACATAAATTCAAAAAATAAATGAAGAAAAAACTTATTCTTGATTGTTCAATCCAATCAAAGCTATCACCAAATCAAAATTATTGCAACTAGCTGAAACTTAGTAATATTGATCAACATATACAGTTCAGTACATAAGCATTCTACACAAGTTCTCTTTCTAAATACAAGAACAATAACAGCGAAAGCAATACTCTCCTATTAAATGAAACCAAATGCACAGGCAATTTTGACCAGTGTTTGACCAAAAGCACTATGTATGAATCATGAACTGAAATTCAACAGACGAACAGAAAACTATGCACAAAATCAAATTGCTGAGCTCAGTACTAATAGAGCTCAAATGAAGCCAAAGACACAACAAGCATTTCTCAACAAAAAAAACACAGAATTCCCACACACACCATTCGAGAATTCAAATTGAGCACCAGATATACTCGAATTAGAGCAAATCCGATCCAGACAATCCAAGAACTGATCAATGCCAATAAACAACCAAAACGAGCAGATTCAACAGTGAAAACAGCAGATCAGTCACTGAACAAAAAAAATCCAGGCAAATCAATCACTAAAACCCTATTTAACTACCATCCACAAAGTCAGAACACGAAGAAACCCTAAATCCACCGTTAGAAACCTGTAATCAGCGAGAAATTCGAGTAAAATGGATCAATTAGACGAAACAGGGCAATCAATAAACCATCACATGACCTCACATCAAAGAGACGAGAGGACGAGATGAAATAAGATTGGAGAGGAAACGGGAAGTTCGTAAGGTTAACAATCGTGCGCACCTGAGGAGGGTGATGGTCGTCGGAGAACTGAAACGCCGACGGCAAGAAAAAATGAATAAAATACTCAGGTTCGGTTTTTTTAAGAGGAGTTTGCGGTAAAGATATAACGGTGGCGGCTAATCTGCGCTGGGTGGTGAACAGATAATTAAGTTTGGGAAATATCGCCGGAATGATTCGATTTTCCGGTCGATGATGTCCATGAGAAAGAGAGAGAGAGAGAGAGAGATTTCTTCTAGAGAGAGATAAAGGCTATCAAAGAGAAAATAGATTACAGATGGTTTTTCTCCTTTATTTTGCTTGGAGATACGTGTTTATAGAGACACTCTCTCTCTCTACGCTTTTACTTCGTCGTCAGTCGGTTTAAATGTCGCCGGGATTATCAGGTGACCAATGAAATAAGGCCACGTGGACATAGTTTCGCCGGCGACATGGTTAATTGATCGGTTGACGGTAAGAAGTATCCGAAGTTTTGGAGTATCGACGCGGCTTTGCGATGGAATTAAGGGTTTTGAGTTTTCACATGTTAATGTGGTGAGGATATATGTTTCGTAATGACCAAAATAACCTTATAATAGGAAGTTTTTACGTTGGTTTGAAATTGGATATCTAGGGTCTAATTTGGGGGACAAAATAAGCGGTGTACGGAGTTTGTCGCGTTCTTCAAAGGACACAGAAAGATCTCCATTGTAAAATTTTGAAATAAATCTACAACCATTAGGGTCCGATTTTGAATTCGAATTTTATATGAATTTTACAAAATTTTATAAGAATTTTACAAAATTTTAGTTCATTTTTGAAGTTATCGAATTCAAGGGCTGTCAATTACAATTCTTTACCCTGTGGATTTCAAATGAATGTGATAATGGATCAGGTTGGGTCAGATTTACCACATCTATCTTTAATGTAATAAAAAATCATTTTTATACTATTCCCATATTCCCATCTTCCTTACTCATCATCCTCATTCCTCTTAAGGAAAAAATCCAAATTCCAATTATTTTTTGGCATTCAATCATGAAAATCTCAACTCTACTAAATTTCAATTCTCAATGAATTAGAATTGGAATTACAATTTTTAGCATCAATTCCAATTCTTCGAAAGAATCGACCCTTAGATCAGTTGACCTTTTACTAATTTCTTGGAATTGATCAATAAAACCCATGAAGGATTTTACCAAGGGGCCAATCTTTTAGGCCTATGAAGGGAGAAGCAAAACCTTACCCAAAGCTCCCTTCAAACATTCAATGTTTAGTCTAGGCTTGGAAATAAAACAACAAATAAACCTAAAAACATTGTAATGCCTCTGAAAGAGATTACCGGAGACCATGGGCGGAGCTAGGAATTTTTTCTTGGGGAGGTCGATTTAACATAAAGCCCGTATAACAAACTATATAGAAAATACAAAAACACAAATAAACCCATTAAACATATATCAATTTTTGTCACGTGTAAAAGCAATCATCATGGACTTTTAACCCAAGTCACAATCTGTCATCCCTAGGTGACGTTCTGGTGCTTAGAACGCAAATCCACATTCTGAATGCTAGAACGTCACCAATTTGCGGATTTGAAAAGTCAATCCGCATATTGGAGTAAATGCATAGGAAATGTGAAATTTTGGATATTTTTAAAACATTTAGGGGTTCAAGTTCAAAAAAATAATAGATATTTTTGTTATTTTAAGGGATTTTTAAGAAAATACAAAATAAATGGGTTTTATTCTTAAAAAAGAAGAAGATTAAATTAGTTTGATAAATATCCATTTTGAATTATATCTTTGTAGAAGAAGAATAGTTTGTATGTATATATACAGACGCTCTATAGGCGCTCTGAACCACAAGTTATTTCAAGTTTGGCGCTCTCGCTCCCGCACCCGCTCAGGTTTTTGGTGACAGCTCTTAACTATTTGTAAATATTTTAAGTCTAATGGACAAGAAACTTTATCATTGTAGTGCGAGATGATGGCACTTATCAACAGGCACATCACATCAATTTTTTTTCATGGTAAGATAGGTAGAATTGCTATTTTGAATAGGAAATTATGGGTCCGGGAGAAATTGAAATTGACTTTTGTTATATTGGGTAAGATGAGAGAATCTAAAAGCACCGGAAAGAATATAAAATTATAATGTATAATTTTGGAAAAAAATTACAAAAAGATAAGGAAGAAATTGAAATCAAACTTTGATTTCTTGGTTGTAATTGAGAGAGTTTATAAACATAAGGATAACGCACTTGTGTGAAGGTTTGAACCACAATCAATGTGAAAAGGTGAATCACAACCAAATCCTTCGAGAATCTCATGAATACTAGGCAATCTTTTGTCAGACTAGAGAAGATGTCCAAATTCAAAGCAAGTCGTTTAAAACTATATGTCTTAGCATGTTTTAGCATAAAAACAGCCAAGCTATTGGAATATGCCTTGGTTTAAACATAAAGGCGTGTTTGGCATTGCTTCTTTAGACCCTAGAACGATTCTTGGGCCCCGAAGCAATTTAATCATACACCTTAATCATTTAGCAAACATGTCTGAGAAGCAATTTGTAATGACCTAAATCCATTAAAAGGATATTTCATTTAATTAATAATGATTAAAAGATTTTAAAGAAATTAATCGGTATTTTTTTGAATTTAAATTGGTATTAATCATAAACCAAACAGAACATAGGGTTGGACTTAAAACACAATTAATAGTTCTGGGGCCTTAGTGTAATTATTATACTTACGGGGTATTAGTGGTAATTTTAAAACTTAATTCAAATCTGTGACGCAACTTCGTGCGTGGATCGTGGGGTGAATCGTGGGTTTGGAAATGTGAGTAATGGAAGGAGTTTCCATTCCCTCACCTTACTTCCCATATCTATAGAATTTTGAGTTAGGAGAGTTTGTGAAAGCTTAAGAAGAGAGAAGAGAAGGTTAAAGAAATCCTAACCCCAGCCGTTCATTGCAGTGGAGAAGAGGAAAAGGAAAAGAAGAGGAACTAAGAACAAGAGAGGTAAGTCCATTATCTGTATGGTTCTCATGTTATTCCATGTTTAATTTCCGATTTGCAAAAATATAGTTTTGTATGCATAATGATCAGTTTGATTTCAATCAAAATGATGTATGGTGTGTTTTGGTTTGATATAATCTTGATTTGATGCAGCTAACCTTTAAATGTGAGTTGGTTTTGGTTTTTGATTTCAACATGTGGATTTTTGGAATAATAGAAAAATTCCCAGATTCGTAACCCGTCGGCAGGCAATGGCACACCGGCCATGCTGCCGACAGGGAATGAAATTACACGTGAAATGGTCCGTCGGCAGGCACCGGCACACCGACCGTGCTGCTAACAGGGACCTAAAACCCGTTGAAAAGACCCCATCGGCAGACACCGGACGTGCTGTTGAAGAAGGGGTATATTTGGAAATTTTGGTGGTTTTGTTTGGGATTTGTGCCATGTGAATGAGATATGATCTTTTGGAATCAAATGATGGTCTGAGGGCTTGTACCCACCAGCGGGGAACCAACTTTGAGTTCCACGGCACACCATACACCACCAACTAGCCTATCGACTTGACATTGACTAGGGGTTGTGACTCCATGTGTTTGATGATTAGAATTATGGACTGGTGATGTCGTTTTGGTTTTACTTGTACACAATTAGGAAGCGTATGATGATTTCCAGCAGATTATCCGTGTGTATGGGTGCGTGGATAGTTACTGATGGATACTATCATTTGAATCCTAAGTTAATAATTGCATTCATGCTAGGCTAATGTTAACTATTAAGTGAACCTGGGAGGAGAGCATGGGATTTTCCTTGCGAGGCTTCCTAGTTGGGTTGACTATACACATGGGTGAAAGTCCCATTTAAATAAGGATATGATTCAGCGAAGTCTTATACGGTTGGTTATACCTTGAGTAGTTACACTCATAAAATCACCATATGGTGGTCTTCGTACCATAGGTTAGCGCTCGGAACGGAGAGGGGGCATCCGAATGTTCCTAGTGACCTATGTCCCGAATTGGTTCTTAACAGTGGAGCTACATTTTAGGACCACTTAACGGGATACATTAGTCTAGTACATCTCATTGCATATCACGCTTCATTTGTATTCCTTTGATTGAGCATACATGTAGAACATTTGAATGACTCATCTCACATCATTTACATATCATCCATAAATTAATACATGACATGTACATCACCTTATCATATTGCCTTATCGCTGTCCTTTATTTTGACTAATGATGTTATGTGAGAATGGGCATTCCAAACTCACGCGACTTCTTATGTTGCAGGATGAGGTATACGAGGATGGGCACTGATTATGCAATTGTTGCCTGTTTGCTTTCAGTTTCTAGACATTGTATTCCTTTTGAGGAATTAAACATATGTTTTGAGATTACATTGTTCGTGTTGGGATTTGGCAGTCATGACTCAGCTGAAGTCATTGACCGAATTTTTAACTATGTTATTGTTGCAGTTCGCTTCCGCACTTTGTTTAATGAAAGTATTTGTTACTTTTATTACTTGTGAATGATGGCAATCTGCGTTCCACGGTTAGAACCTGAAGGTCTTACTCCAAGATCCGTGCCACCCGCATAGGGATTCATGCTACGAGTTTCGGGGCATAACACAATTCCAAATGAAGTTGAAAGTGTAGTTGAGATGTCCTAGAGGGAGGTGACCAGGTTTTAAAATATCTCAAATAGAATTTAAGTTTGTTTAAAACCTATGAATTATGTTATTATTGATTATCAAATATGCCAATAGAAAATCAACTAATAACTCATTTGATTGAATGTGAAGCCTAACATGCAATATCAAAGTTTAAATTTTGAACTTTTGGGGAATCCAAGAAGGACAACTACCAGCCTACCCTTATCTCTTCTAGATTCTCATTAACACAATGCAGTATACTCCTTGAGAGGATCACAAAGAAGACACAAAGCTGGAAGTTCAAACATCTATCCTATGCTGGTAGATTACAACTCATAAAGTCTGTTCTTTTTGGTGTGCAAGTCTACTGGAGCTCAAACTTTATCCTCCCGAAGAAAGTTATCAACAAAATTAACCAAATTTGTTGTCGGTTCCTTTGGGATGGGGGTGATACAAAAAAGAGGATCTGCTATGTTGCTTGAAAGGATATTTGCTCTCCAAAACAAGAAGGAGGTCTTGGCTTATTCTCTATTGGAGAGTGGAACAAGTGTGCAATCCTAAAATTCATCTGGCATATAATCGGTGACAAAAATTCACTTTGGGTTAAGTAGATTCACTCATTTCATATTAAGGAGAACAAATTTTGGGCATTAAAAGTCCCCCAAAAGTGCTCCTGGGCATGGAGAAAGATTCTACAAGCTAGAACCTCAGCTCTTCCTCTTGTGTCTTACAGCATTGAAAATGGAATTAACACTTGGTTCTGGTGGGATTTATGGCACCCTTTGAGCCCTCTCATCCAACATGTAACTCCTCGACAAATCTACAACATGAATCTGAACATATCCGACAAGGTTGGCAAATTTATCTCAAATCTGGGCTGGTCTCCTCCTCCTTCATCACTTCAAATAATCTCCAATATCTGGAATACTCTTCCATTATTAAACAATGGAGATTCAAATGATAGTGTGCATTGGCTCCCCTTTAAGAAGAACCAATTTAGTTTGAAAGAGACTTGGTCTGCAATTAGATGCATCCAGCCTACTCTTCCTTGGCATAAACTTATTTGGTTTAGAGGCAATATTCCTAAACACAGCTTTTCTGTTCGTTTGCAAACAAAAATGGCCTTCTAACACAAGACAAACTGATGAGATGGGGCATTATCTCACAAGTGGACTGCTGTTTTTGTAATGCTGCTATAGAAACTGTTAAGCATCTTTTCTTTGAATGCCATTACTCAAATTGGATTTGGAGTCAAGTGCTTACGAAATTTGGGCTTATCATGACTATTCTTGATTGGGATGATGAACTGGATTGGTGTGCTAATAACCTTATGGGAAATGATCAGCTTTCACATCTAAAGAAGCTCAGTTTTAATGCAACTGTCTACTTTATTTGGATTGAAAGAAATAGAAGAGTGTTCAAGAGTGAAAGATCTTCTCCAGACCATACTCTCCAGTTGATAGCTACGGAGGTGAAATTAGCTGCTATTCACAAGGGTTACTGCGGCAATCACATTTCCACAAATCAGGGACAATGGTTCTAGTCTTTCAGTTTAATCTCTTTCTTATGTTGTGCTAGCTATTGTCTAGCCTTTTACTGGTTTTCAGTTTCTCTATCATTACCTCATCTTGGGTAATCTGCAACTAGTGGTTGCATTGTACACCTTACATTTCCCTCTCTTTTAATAAAACTTCTTACCATCCCCCCCCCCAAAAAAAAACACTTCAGCCTACATCCACTCCCAAGGACACCATGCACTGTTCCAAGGTATTCATTAAGGCTAAATTTCAAACAGCTCACCACTAACCATTAAACTTGAGGTTTCATACAGATCACTCCTAACCATTACAATGAGGGTTTTGCCTTGATTCACCTCAACTAAAGTTATTTTAGGGTGGTTCGATTCCTACGAATCTACATCCACCTTACAAATTTTCAATAAAAAATAGCGAACGTGCTCAAATAGATTTACCAATCATTTGCAAGTCTGATGATGTGCTCAAAGGCCGACCTTCTTGCATGAATTCCTTGCTTCGTTCATTTGATGAAGATGCTCTAATGGACAACGCACAAAGGGGGTGAGGGCCTTACAACCCTTGGCGTGTGTGTGAATCTACATATGGGTTCAACACATCTGGAGTTAAGGTCTTGCTCTCAATCTATCTTCTCAATTAGATGAGTGTTGAATACTCTCACCATGTGAATGAAGAAGAACATGGAGAGGAAATTTCCCAAAGCCTTTAGGAGGTTTCAAAGCTCTCCTCAATTCTCTAAAGCTGTGGAAGAATTGTGTTTCGGGTTATGCGATCAAACGAATGGATGTTCTATTTATAATATCCACTTAATCACGCAACCGGTTGACAGAGCAACATGTATGGTCGACCGAACAACTCCTAACGGCTAGAATTGAGGCCCAACAACTTTATTTTTTTCTAACCTCGCGGCTCCCGATTGACTGAGTGACTGGACAACTTCACTATCACTATCGATTTGAGGCATATCTATAGTATAAATGGCATGCATTAACAATGAATAAATACGCACTTGGATATCCTTGTGATAACATTCTTCAACAAAATCATTATACATTCAATTTGATATTTTTCTATTACCTGGCATGCATGCTCGTATAAAATTTCACTCATTTGCCACTTCAATCAAGTGCATGTGCAATCTTCCAAGTTCACGTTAAGTTTTTCCCATTTCATCTCTATCTCATTCTCAAAACGCAGATATTGCCTAATTACCCAACCTCGGCCCAGTCAATATTATTTTTATTATACTCCTCAATCCGAGGACCAACTACATTCTTCTAACAACTAAATTCATTATGCCGTCTCATAATTTTTTTTTCCCAATCTCTCACATGTACATTCCATCAGCGCCATATTTGGAAGTTGTCTTATGGCCCTCACCCATCCATTAAATGTCTCAACTATGTTCAAGCTCATTTTATCCCAACGTCTTTTACAAAACATAAAAGTTGCCTAATGCTTAAATGCCCTTTCTAATACCCATGCCGTGTATACATAATTAATATTTTGCAACACTTGCATCTTTTGGTTAAAATCATCATGCAACTGGGCTCACGTAATACCATCAAGAAGTTCTATTCCATATGGCGAAGGCAACGTGCATGATTTTTCCCTAAAAAAATCAATACTAACTGATTCAATGAGAACGAGATTGTGATTTGGTACGATCATAATTTCTTGTATATCATTCAACATGGACTTCAAAATCTTCAAAAATCATAACGAAACTTGATTATTATCAAATGAAACTATAAAATATGCAACTGAAAACATATCGTTGTTTGTATCAACTGTTGTAGCGGAAACCATGATCCCACGATAATGAACACTCAAGTGTGTACCGTCCACAAAAAATATTGGGCAACATCCATGCCTAAAACCGTGCAGACTACAATGATATGATATCCTCATAGCATAATCATAATGGAAGTCCTTTATTATATGACAAGGTAGGTAGCATGGGTTGATTTAATGGTCAACTCAATCATTCTTTCAACCAACTTAGTTCGTACAAGGAGACTTATGCTTATGTGATATTGTGCACCATGCTTGTGTACACCATCCAACCTCAACATCTTTACATATATTGTTTTCCTCACTTGATTACAAGTGGCTCTCCATGTGCAACCTTCAATAACACATCTAGCATCCATGTATGAAACAGCATTTCCAAACCTTTTATATTGGAAATGATGACCAATGGAAAAATTGTACAACGCCTGACGGAAGGCAACTGCACCATCGAAAATCTTACCTTTTATTATCTCATCTTCAAAGATCACAGATAAAAGTTGTGGTATACTAACAGAATAAGATCCTCTATCAACCAACTATGTTACATTTGACATTTACACTTGAGAAGATTGTGGATTTGGTGTTTCGTTGTTAGAAATATTTGTTGTTGGACGTTCACTTTCATTGGTCTGTGGAAGTTTTCATGAAAGTACCAATAGATAACAAAATGTAAAATATGAAAAATAGAAACTTCTTATTCTTACCTAACAAGAATATTGACGTGCATTGTAGCTTCAAGCTTACGAAAAAGGGGAAATTTCACTTTGCCTGTAACGACTTGAATAATCCAAAAACTATAACTTAAAAACCTTAGGAGTAAATTGGTAATTTGGTAATTAGTAAATTAATTTCATAAATAAAATAGTATTAATATTCATAAATTTCCTAATTGTATTAATAATGTTAGAAACATCTAAATCATTCAAAACTAATCAGAAAAAATAGATAGACATAAGGAATAGTGACAGGTCAAATAACTGGTCTTAACAGATAAGTAGGGAATAAAATCAATTAGCAAAATAATAATTGATTTAGATACTTTAGAAGATTCATTTGAGACCCTTAAACCTAATCCCACAATCAGAAGTTAATTAGGTGGCTAGTTGGAAATTATAGAGTTAGAAACCCAGTTTTGCCCTCAAGGTTGTTTTAATATTACAAGTTTGCCATTGACCTATAAATAGACCTTAAACCCTTTAAAAATCTCATTTCTCTTTCTTTCTTTCAACCCTCTTTCCTCTCTGGAGCCCTTGGAGAAGAAGGAAGACCAGATCCCCGGATGTGCAGCGGACCTCCTCGGACTCGACTTGGTTTGGTGGAGGAACTCCGGACACGACCCGACAACGCCCCAAGTTGAGTATTCTTTCAATGTCTCGCGTATTTACTTGTACTTATTCATTGTGAGCATAGGGGAAGAATGTATGTGGATGTATTCTCCCTTCACCCATTATTTGGTTGTTGTTTTGCGGATTTAGTGATCAAATCCCGTGCCCTAGGTTACCAGTTCCTCCTGCGCGACTTGTGCGACCCAGATTGTGGAAAACCCACTTTCCTAGGGTTTGGATTTATGGACGTTTAGTAGGTCTCCATGTAGACCATTTCTTTTTGGCTTAGAAGCCTTATTGGAGCCCCTTTAGGGGATGTTTTGAGTTTGGGTGATTTCTGCTCAAAAACACTCCGGATTTGCCCGACCCCGAGCTTCGGCGACCTCCTAGGTTCGCCGGAGAGTACACCGACAATCACAGTAACTAAAGTTAGTTTCGGCGACCTCCCTCAGTTTGCCGAAGCCCCTCGGCGACCACCTTGGTTAGTCGAGCTAGCCGCCGAATGACAGAGGACCCCTCCAGCTTACTGGAGAGGCCGCCGAATCCTTTTTCGGTGCGCCGAGACCCCGCTGAGACCAATTCGGTTCCCCAATGACCTAGTCGAACCCTTCCTTGGTTCACCGAGACATCGCCAAGACCTCGCCGAGGCCTCATACTTGCCCTTTTGTCTAGGTTTTGACCTTGGCCATCTGTGATACATGTACCCTAGTGTATTTACACACTCTCGGAGTTCATGGACTTGCCCAATCTCGGTGACCCTTCACTTAAGGTTTAGTCACCTTGAATTAGCCTAGTAGCATGAGTTCTCAAGGAACTCATGTGATTAACTCCCAAACTTACCTCTTTATATTCCATACTTTTATTTGTGTATGTGATAGTAAAGAATTGTTTCATTTGCTCCTTTTAGATATATTATTAATATGTGTGTTTTGTCTAGTGTGACATTTGAATGCACGACCTTGACCTGTTAATGGTTTAGTTACTTTAGTTTATTATTTCTCTTGATTGAGTTCAATGCATATGTCACTTGCTCTTGTACCTTGTGAGTTATATTCATGTACTCATTAATATGGGTGTGAGATTGTGAATCATGATGTTGAACGATATTCAATGAATCGTTTGATGATTGACTATACACACTGTACACTCGATATTGAATGATTAGTTAGCGTGCACATCTTCACTTGCACAGCATTGACTCGAGACCATGGATTGGTCAAGAGAAACACCCTAATGTCCGAAACCTCACGGTAGTGTCTTGTGATTGAAATGAGAAAGATGTGAAACCCACATCTAGTGAGGAGTTTGGCAAGGACGAGTTGAGTGATTAACTACCCCAATAGATTCCCCTTTGTCCTATGTTGATGATTTTTCCCAAGGATGATACATTCCCTTGGATGTTGATGAGAGATGGACCTCTGTATTATGTCAAGTGTTCATGATTTCCCGAGGGATATCACAGGTGGTTGCAAGTCTCGGTATATAATACCACTGATCAAAAATAAGGTGGGGCGATTGCGACTCCTAGGTCGAAAGCCCTTAGAACTATGTTGTACACATAGAATAGTCCTATTTCATCTACAACCGTTACGACGGGAGATTATTTTAGGTCGCTGGAACATCCTGGAGCGAATTCAGGTTGCTAGGACACCCCGGATTTAAAGATTGGATCAGGGAAAAAATGCTACATTGACATTCTGACAGAGCTGCATTTCGCATTGCATACTAAACTGTTTGTTACATCACCATGATGATTATCGTACATAGGTGCACAGCGTGCATAATAATTAATTGACCACATGCATTATCACTATGTTCATAACCTCGTGTACGAGTGTTATTTTGACATATGGACACACACTATCTTGCACTTTTCTTCATAATGTTGGACTATGAGTAAATACTTTGTATTTAAGGATTACTCATTCTGGCTTCCAGCTTATGTCTGTTGAACTTATTTCTTTCAGGTCTTGGAGCTTGATCACGCAGAGAGAGCCTGGGATTGGGTATAGTTAACCCAAGATTCTAGTCATAGAGTTGTATTAGTACTAGACTATTTTCTTTTGATCTTGTGATAGATTAGTTTTTTTATTTTAGTTACTTATATTTTACTAGAAACGTGTTATTTTGCTTCCGCTTATGTTTTGACTACCATTGTTATCTACTCCCGTAGAAATATGGAGTGAAGGTTGCAACTTAAGCTTGAAAATCTCTGAATTGGGACTTTCTGGTTTGGGTCGTGACATTGACCCCCTCCTAGTATCTGACAATTTCAGACAAAACCTTCTTATTTTTGAAATCCCACTGTCCCCCTCTGGTTCACTGTCAGGTCTTAGATACCCCCTCACTAACAGAACCATCCCGTTCATTGAATATGTAAGTTAAAATTTATTTTTAATGACTAAATTTCCCTTCATACAATGAAAGGTAATGGGCATTGACAAAAATGCCATTTTTTACTTTCCCAACTTCTCTTAACTCACAATTAGGTTTAGAACGATGAATGACGACGATGACACCTCAACTGGGTTTCCTTGCTAGACGATGACACCCTCTCAACTCAATTGGCGACATCCGATCTCAGGCTAAACTCGATTACGATCAATGACAGAAGCCCTCAAGCTTGACCACGTCCGATATTTTTATGGATGTGAAAATTTTAAGATTCCCTTTATCTTTCTTTTGCTTCCTAATGATTGGCATCAAGAACTTTGATATTGTAAATTGGAAAAAACCATCTCATTCCAATCTGTCATCTTGCTGAGGTTGAACAAATCAGGAGTTGTAGGTTTAACTTTGAACCTTTTCTTGAATCAAGAAAACATGGAAAATGGCTGATGCTACTTCACCATTGATGGCCACAGCAGATGAGCTGCAAAACAACTTTTGTAGCCTCGCAGCATTGTACCAAAGCATCCAGGATCATCTTTGTCACATCCCAAACTTAAACAAATTCACGTGGGAATCCTTTATGTTTGAAATATAACTTTCACCCCAATTTACATCGGGAGTGGTAATTAATATAGAGCCAAATCATTAGATATAATAAAACTTAAAAAATTACTATTACGGAAAATAATTAAATAAAACTAAGTCTATTACATTCAAAACAAACTAAGTAAATCACAGTGGAAAAATAAATAAAAACAACATATTCTTATGCTTAACTCAAATCCTATCCTTATACAAAATATCTAACTAATAAATAAATAAATCCTACTACATAATTCTAAGTATAAATCATTCCACGCAATCATCCATTCCAGTCATCTCATTATAAGCTTGTTCTTAATCTTTTTCTCCATTATAGTCACACCCTCCATCTAACCTCCCTGGAATTGTTTGCTCAAAGGCGTCATCTACACTTAGCTCAGTAAATAATCAATTAAACTGTATTTTCGATTGAAGTAGGTCAAGGCCACTCATCAATGATAATCCATAGACTAAACAACAATATGATAAATATGCAATATAATGAATGTGTATGTAAAGTGAATGCAATGTGATGCAAGCCTAGATTATTAATAAATGCAATGCATGCTCATGCAACAATGAATGGGTAATCACCAAGTGTGATTCATGCAAAAAGATATGTTGTGCAAACATGCATATTGTTTAGAATTCGAATATTGTATGCCATACACTAGACCAATCAATTACTGAACAAGATGCCATATTGAACCATTTCCCTTATACAGGTCCACTCTCAAGATGTTCCACGTGCGTATCATAGTTTTAAGGGGCTTTGACCAAGAGGGCACAATTCCTCCACTTATTTTCGGTCACGGGAATACAACCAAGGCATAAAAAATATGAACAAAAACTCAGTGAGTCATACACTAATCGAATGCGAACAGAATTTCACTCGGCATCTGTTACGTATAATACGCTATCGAGATGAAAATCATGTGGTATATTGGGGTAGAAAATCCCTCAATCTATGCAAATCAGTCCATTCGAGATTCTCACTGTATTATAATATTCAGATCACAATAACTCTCGATTAAATCACGACCTTCAACCTATGTGAAGATATGATGGTATAGTCAAACACATGACCAACTACATCTCAATAATGCAATTAGGCTTATGTTGCGTAAGTGTAGTGTTTGTGCACACTAACTAAGCATACAATAAGTGTCCAATGGTGAAATAAGTCCTAAATAATCAATATGCAAGTATGAATCATGGTATATGCTTTATAGTATTCAAATCAATTCAATTTATGAGTAACATATAATAAAACATGTAAAATTTATCAATCAATCATATTAGTTACCCATTGACGTGATAAACTCATCATAAACATCATATAATCAATTAAAATTAATTTGGAAGTCAATTCAATGCATAAAAATCAACAAATTAATCTAAGGTAGCTGCCAGGACAGTTCCAACAGCCTAATCGGCACACCGGTTCTGTCCGGTAGGCTAACCGGTACACCGGTTGGCCACCGACAGTCTAAACAGGGGCTCATAATTCATGTAAGTGATCCGACAGACTAACCGGTACACCGGTAGGCTGCCGGATGCCCTCTGGGTAAATCGACAGGCTAACCGGCACACTGGTAGTTTGCTGGTTTGCCTAGAAACCTGCAAACTTCGTTATTTTTGTATTTTTAGTCCTTTTCAATCCATGTTTTTTTACTAATACTCATATTAAAATCAATTTCCAATCAAAACCAATCAAAAATACCAAAGAAATAATTAACTTACCTTTTTGGGGATGATGATGCCGAAAAGTTTAAGTTCAAAGTTAAATTATCATGTTCTTCGATTTGAATTAGTGTGCTATGTTATATTCAATGAATATGGCATCTCACCTAGACTCAAATAAAAAATAAAGCATAATCGAATTACTTACCTTGGTGTTGCTCGTTCGATCTTTTTCTTCTTCACCTTAGTTCAAGTTCTGAACTTTTGTTCTTCCTTAGCTCCTAGCTCCGAGCTCCAGCAATTCAACTCTTACTCTTAGATTACGACCTGAACGACCATAGCAGTGTTTTTTTTATTATAGATTTTAATTAGTATCCTACTTAGTTTAGATGTGTTCTTAGCTTAGGGTCTTGTCTCTACTCCCAACCCTTAGATTTTAGTTGGTTTAATCCTCACCTTAGGTTGGAGATTCCTAGTTGTAGTGAATCTTAAACATTACATTATCCACTTTTCTTAGTTAGATTAGATTTCTTGTCTTTGAATCCTAGTCCTTAATCTAATTCACTTGTTCCTACAAAATCTTAGTCATTGATTCACTTATGAGATTATGATTGTGTGTGATGCACTTTAGTTATCTATTGTACACCAATCACAATTAGTCAAAGTCAACCAAATAGCTATTACTAAAAAATTTAAATTTGTCCCTCTTTTCTAACTAATTACACATTGGTCCTTATAATTGATTGGGTTATTACAATCTTCAATTGCCAACTACACAACAAACATTAGTAAGCCCTCTGCCTATTCCCTTCTTCCCCACAATTATCTTCGTCTTGGGATTAAAATATCGAGGAGCCCATAAAGCCTTTTGCAGTGCAACCGTACTCACTCCAAGCTTGGAAGCATAGAAATTAGCAAACTCACTGATACAGAAACCCCATCCATCCAACGCACAAACAAAAGCCACATTTCCTTTCTGGGGTCATCCTCCACAAACTAATGATTCTCATCACCCACCTCACTTGCGGGACCTGCAAGTATCAAATCGGCATCGGATAGATATTTTTCCGACTTATACCCACTCAAAATCCCAATAACCTCATGAACAATACTCTGCAATCGATTATAAGCTTCAAGTGACTCAATTTTAGCTCATAAATTAACCTATCAATCTTGTTAAGAACCAAACCAGGCGTAAGCTTCTTTATCCAAGCCTGGAGCAGAATAGCATGAGTCTGCATATGAACTCCCTCAACAGCATCAACCAAGATTAAGGTCCCATCACTCAATCGTGCAGCAGTTGAGACCTCGCTGCAGAAATCCATGTGGCCCGGAGAATCCATGAGGTTAATAGAGTAGCCGTCATACTAAGGAGCAATTGAAGAACTCTTCATGGTGATGGCGCTCCTCTGTTCTTCGTCGAGGTAATCCATATACCTCAACCGTCCAGCTTGTTTCCGGTGGAGTAACCCCCCTCAGAGCCAGCAATTAGATGGTCTGCAAGTGTAGTCTTGCCATGATCGACGTTGGCAAGAATGCAAATGTTTCAGATTTTCCAGATGCCCTAACAGAGCAATGGATAAGAAGAAGAAAAGGGCATTCTTGTCATTTCATAATTTCGGTTCAACCATGGGTTGAACCGCAAGTTTAAAACAAAGAGTTTTTTTGTCTTTTTACAAGAAAAACTAACACCGTTAAGGGTTCTGTTAGTGGAAGGGGGTATATGAGACCTGACAGTGAACCAGAGGGGGGAGAGTGGGATTTTAGAAACAATAGGGTATCTGTCTGAAATTGTCAGATACTTGAAGAGGTCAAAGTGAAATTTCCCCTATAAAAAACATATGCCTTCATAATTCGTTCATTAAACATGATTAAATTACTTAATCCATAACGGGAATAACTTACCAACATCTAAATTGAATGAATACTTCATAATCTTCTCATCCATGCAAGTGTCAAACATTCCACCCATTGTTGACACAAACTCCATTATCGTGTATCCTTGTTAATAAGGAACACATCAACGCAACCATTTGCATATGATAGTGATTCGTTCACATTCCTTACAATTGCACCACTGATATGAAAATAACATAATATTGTCTTCTGACATGCCATCTGTTACTTCGGCCACTAAACAAATAATTAGCCACAAATGATTCAAAGCTTTAAGTTTCATATATTACTATACTTGATCCCAAGTTGTCTAACATGAAAACATGTTACCCAAGGTCAAACTTTAAATACCACCAACAGAGCTCCAAATTCTCTAACATGAAAACATGTTACCCATGAAGTCCAAATTTTAATACACATTTTCACTAGCAGCAACAGAGTTTCGAATTCGGAATGGTAGTTACTTTGGAAAACTAATTCATAAAAATAAATAGTATAATATAATGACTAAATCGTTTTGTGATTACCAATGAAAACAACTGAATGTTTATGATATATAAGGTAAATTGAATTAGAAGCAAATAGGGATTAAAAAAAAATAAGGGATTTTAAAAAATGGACAATAATTCAATGGATTATTGTATTATTGTGAAATAAGAGGAATTCAAACCAATAAGATGAATTCAACATTAAGGATTCAACAAAAGTTAAAACACACACAAAACATAATGAAAATGGAAATTGAGGATTTAAATTATATGCACAAACCTAAAATTATTTGTTTAAAGAAAAAATAAAATAAGTTATTAAGCTAAAATAATGCAATGTAAATGATTTGTTGTATGCAAAATAATAAATACTAAACCAACATTCTTCTCAATAAATATCAGCAGAAGCAAATGATTACATAATTCAAAGCCAAATATGGCTTATGGATAATAATAACAAATCCAAAATGATACAGGTAAAGGCTAGTGTCACATCACAGCCTAACTAACTATGGAGTCCAATAACTCTAATACTGATTACAACACAATCTGATAACATGAGTATTCAAAATGGAAATAAGTCTTCTAATCTTTAGCTCCAATATCTCGCGACATCCACCTCAATAATCCCTCCTCCTCATAGTCGGTTCTCCTGAAATATTAGGAGTCAGAAAGGCCTGAGCTACGCACTCAACAAGTACAATGTGCAAACATAGTGTTACATGAATGAATGGACCTCTATGAATGCATGCTATGTCTCGTGGAGATGCAATGGTTTATTCCCTTGTATGCAATGGCATGAATATCCAGTCCATCAGTCACTCATGATGGCAAGCACAAACACTTGAAATGCAAATGTATGTTGTCGATAATGTGTCATTGGATGTTCGCTCTTGATCCTTACCTATCCCACCATGCACCCTTAAGATCACATAGACCATTTCTGGCTATAGGGCACTCATTAGACTTTGTGTGTACGACACAGTTTTAGGATTTCTCAACCAATGGGATTCTCTTATCCCACTGTTATTTTTTATCGTGGGACTAATCCGGGGCATCACAGCATTAGCACAGAACTTCCCCCATGTCACATCCCAGTTCATTACTATCAATCAGATTGCTCTCATTATATATATATA
>JAUPMG010000013.1:4323013-4339845 GCA_031762675.1 Pachysandra terminalis | reverse complement strand
AACAACCAAACAGCAACAAGAAACTTATTTTCACTTTCTTTTCACATTACTTTCTTTTTCTTTTCATTTTCTTTTTCTTTTGACACACTTTGACGCTAACCAAACGCAGCCATAGGTATCAGTGGGGATCTTGCTACGTGTCAGTAATAGTCTTGACATGTGACGGTCTATTTTTGGGATATCTACCCTTACCTTTTTTCATATCTATATTTATTAAAACACTTTTTAAAATTAAAAGTGTATTTGTTAACACATAATAGGTAAGTGCTTACCCATAAATAGTAGAGAAAGGCTACCCATAAGGAGAAGAGAAGCTGATGAGAACAGCTTCTCTTATCACTTGTGTGGGAAGCTATTTTCTAAACTTTAGTAATATTTTCATAATATCTAGTTTACCCCTAAACTTTCATAAGCACTTAAATAAATGCTATTTCTAAACTTTAATTATATTGTTGTATACCTATTTTACCCCTAAACTTTCATAAGCACTTAAAATAAATGTATTTACCAAACACTATATTCTTCAACTAGGAAATTTATTGTTGTTGTGGATAAGTGCTCTCATTGAGCCACTTATCCAATGAGTACTTATCCAAAAGCGCAAGCCGGGGCAAACATAGCCTAAACATACTTCTAATCCCAAACACGTTAATAAACTTGAGAATAACAATTTTATCCCCATATTTTAAGATAATTCCTATCATTTTGTCTTGATAACACATATAATTGCAGTTGGGGCATGGCTCATAAAGGACCTTAGATTAGTACAAATACATTAATATTAGGAGAATTCTACTATGCCGACCTCAGCATAATACCGATTAGTTGTCAACGGTTGAGATTTTATAATGAAAAAAAAAATTGATGATTGTAGATGAAGTTCTCCATTATGGAAATTAACAAATGTCGGCATTGTAGACTAACTCTTAATATTATAGTTAATGATTATTATTATATACAATATAATATACTAACATGTGTTTAATATTAATATATAATATAAGATATATGAATATAGATGTATAATCTGATAAACAAATTGAGCCGAACCTATCCAAGCTCGGCTCAAACTCGTTAAAATACTGAGCTTTTTTGCAGGCTCAAGTTCAGCTCGCAAGCCTGATTATAGAGCTCAAGCTCGGCTCGTTGACAACCTAAACTACACGTAATTTAGAAATCATCATTTATTTTTCCAAAACAAGCAACTTATTGCTGCTATAGATAAATGCTCCCATTGAGTTGCTTATCCAGAAGTACTTACCCAAAAGCTCAAGCTGGCCAAAACTCGGACTTGAGAACATACTTGAAGGAGAAGACAGCTAACAATGCAAAGGTCTTCTTTTCCAACAAAGTTCAATCTACCATAAAATTCATAATGCAAAATTCAACCCTAAAAGGTTGTGTTTGGAACCTTGGATTTTAGAAGAAAAGAAAAAATAAGTGGAAAAGAAAAGGAAATAAATGATTTATGTTTCTTTTCAAGTGTTTGGTTAAGATGAGATATATATAGAAAAACAAAATCAAATTCAATGAATTCCGACGATTTTCAGGTGAGTTCTCATATATTCCGACTAGGTTGATTGACTATAATACAAGAGATATCATAGGTAGGTTGGAGAGTACTCAAGTCTTTTTTTTCTTTTCTCTCAAAATCTCCACATTTTTTAGGAGAAAGGTTTTGATCCCCATAGAGAAATTTTATTTTTAACTTATTTTCTCTATCCTCACCTATTTCTTTCTTCAACCAAACATGAGAAAGTGATTTCTCTAGCATTTTCTCTTCTTCTCTGTCGAAATCCAAGGTTCCAAACACTATCTAATAGAAGCATTGCCAAAAATATGAAATGGGTAGGGATAGTTCCTCACCTTGAGAATTTAATTCATTCGGGGAAGATCATGAAGTAGGTCTGTGCTATAACCTGTACATATAACTAAAGTTGTAGTCACCTGTTCAGCGCTGCCGAGGAAGTTCAGAACTATGCCCATTGATCTTAGCTCTTTCACAATGTCAGCAGAATCAATGAGTATATCCATGAAACAAATGTAGAAGGTAAATAACATACTTGTCCATGGCATTGAGACATGTTTCATAAGCTATCAAATTTAAGAACTTGGATTTGGTTGAATCAACAATGACTGTGAGAATGGAAACTAACATCCTTTGAACAAGATGTATGGCTCCTTCTGAAGTTTAATCCAACTCTTTTAAGCTCTCCTTGACAGAACAGAATGAGTACATATAGCCAGATTGTGACGGAAATGGAAGATCTTTGCCGAATTCAGTTCACATAGTTCGTGGAGAGAAGTGATTGGTTGTTCTTCACCAGTGTCAAGACAACAAACCACTTCATCTCCTCGAGCTACTGCGAACTGAACTCCTTGGCAAAGATTTTTCATCTCCATTGCACTCTAGCTATGTGTTCCACAAGCACCCTTCCTCTGCTTTTGTTCATTTCTTCAGCTTTCATGGTAGAAATGTAATAGATATAGTTATTTGCAATCTGGTATTTGTAATTGATACTGGGGTTTGTATTTATACCCCAAGTACCAAGTGCTTAGTTCCAGTTTTTCATGCTTTTGATCAATTATTAAAGGTTCAAGATCTTTCCTTATAAAATTTATTAAATTATTTTTTTTTTTATACTTTCAAATCACTTTAGAGTTGGCTTCAAGGTAAGAATCTTACCCTTTCCCTAATAAAGATAGTTCATTTGGACTCGTCGATCTTGATTTGATTCAATGGTTCAAATTGGTGTCTAGGGGTCATTGGACAGGCTCTTGGTTCAAGTTTTACTTGATGGATAATAACTCACCTTAGCATGAGCTCTTGAATGATAAGTTTGAGAGGATCTCACTTTTCTCAAAGGACAAGCTTGGTATCAGAAAAAAAGTTGCACATGCTAGTTTGAGATTTTGGATGCAAGGGAGGGCATAATCTGCGGGGCTAAATATGGATTATGTGCTGTAACCCAATGGAAAGGATAGCTAATTGGTCCTTTATGATTTGAAAATACGAGAAGCTACTTTCTCGTAAGCGAAAGAAGTATGACATCACTTGGTATGGTGATTGTATCTGTCTTTCTTTTCTTCGATGAGGACTCGGAAGTAAAGAGTCACGTAGAATTCAGGACCGAAAGTAAAAGGAATTAGAAAAAGGGAAGCATAGGCCAATATCAGGAATCTTGTGTCTTAGTACTCAACATCAAGAAATCGATCATTTCGTCTACCTTCCTTTAAGCCTGGGGTTTTATTTCAGCCTCAAGCTATAGGCCATCAGAACTGCTGATTTGCATTTTTCTTTTTCAGCCTAGTTTTGTTGACTTAAAAAACGAGGCATGAGATGGGCTGATCTGATGGTCCGGGGCTCAAGCACACATGCTCAAGCTCTCAGAATAATCACCCTAAGACCTGAAAAGATAAGAGTGAAGACAATGTTCATCACCTTCCCATGGAGGATTCTAGCTAGTGGGGTGCGTGTATGCATGTTTCTGGTATTGTGCTGGGCCTCCTACTAAAAAACAGAAAAAGAAAAGTGAGTGCAGGTGCTGGAAACTGTTGGTTCAAGGGCTCACGGCTTGAAACAACAGCGATTACAATGGTTTTGTGGAGATTAATATACAGAACCATTACATAATGTTAAATTGATAATGTAAAACACAAATAACAACAGCCTCTATCAACTGCTATTCTTTTTTATGGAAATGATTACAGGATCATATGCATGTTTACGCATAGTAATACAAAGGGAGTTTACGATCACAGATTAATTGAATGAATTCAGAAACGAGCTTGGAGACCTCGCTTTATTCTGACAAGTCAGAGAGAAATGATACATACAAAAAGATTGGATACATAAGTTAGGCTCTCACAATCCAAGTTCGGCAAACTCATGATACAAGTAACCTAGTTGTTAGTGAGGATAAAATAAAACATGCCTTTGGTAGAACTGCTAGCCGGTATATGCCTTACACAATTGCCCAAAACTTCTTTCTACAGATTAGTACAGGTTCCATCTTCTGTTGCTCATTTTCCAACATGTGAGATTCAACATCCCAAAGAAATTTGGGGGCAATGTCTTTAATTCTTGAGACAATGTGTTCCTCGTCTCTAACAATAATAAATCCCTGCACATTTCAGAAGCGATGAAAATTGGATAATTTGTATTCTACATGCAAATGCAAAATACTAGAGATCTGAATGCCAGGTTTCATCCTCTATCTTAATTGCCTTTCTGCAACTACCATCAGATCGGGAGTTCAATCACAGCTAACCCACATACAATAACAATGATATTTGCTGGTAAAGAATTGCAGAATCATCACTGCAAATTATATTGCAAGCTGGTGTATAGGTGAATATGCACATTCAATCATTTATTGTTCATTATGAAAGATGTAATCTAATACATTTTCATGTGTTGATTCATATATTAAGTTATATTACTGTTGCTATTTAATTGTGAATCTGGCCTTTATTTATTCCAACTATTAGTTTGTGCAGTCCATTGTGCTTATTGTGGCACTTTCAAAACATTGATGAAAGCTTCCATGAAATGGGGAGGTGCTAGGAAGATGTTTGTGCTATTTTTTGGACAAAGATGCTCGTGCTTTTACTTAAATGACACTTCTTACAGTTCAATATGTATGATTTGCACTATAAATTCAGGGTACTCAAGCGACAGCGAGAACGCTAGGGAAAAATGATTGCTGCCTTGATACTAGTCAGGGGAAGACATATGTTGACCGCCTGTCATGTCAACATGTCTCCCCCTCTTTGGTCTCAGTGTGATTTTTGCTGCCTTGTCAAGGTAGCAAATTCTTTAATTCCAAGATGTTAGTATTCCTTGGGAACATTATCTCAAAGCCAACGAATAAAGGAAGTTCTCTTAGAGACCCAATGACTAGCAGATAGGTTGGCCAAGAGAGGCGCTAGGAGAGAAAGCCTATCTATGTGATTTCCTTCAGTGGAGATGCTATCGGAGATTTGAGTGAGAGAGTTATCTTTGGCAACTTTATATTGTTTTTTTGTATGTACAAGCCTCTTACGTCTTCTTGCATGCTGTTATCAGCCAGGTGTAGTTTCGTTTAATCCTCATGTACACTCCATTTATCTTATACAATTTCGTTAGTTTAGAAAAGAAAAAAAAAGGGGGGGGGGGGGGGGGGGGGGGGGCCGGGAAACAATCAAGGTGTAGTGTTCAATCATGTTTGTGGAAACTTTAAATCATTAAAGACAATTGATTCCGCCTTAATAAGGGATATAATCTTCACAAGGAAAGAAAAAATATACCAAATGTAAGGGATGATAGCGCTCTTTGGAATTAGATGAAAAATGTAGATCTGCGAACGTGGACAGATTGCAAACTAAAGCTTAGAAGCAATAAAAAGTGCATAATCAACCAAGGAACTCTTCTATTTCACATATCTATGGAGGAACTAACCAACTTGTTGATTCCCTTGCTTCAGATGGTGGTGACGAAGGCTCCAGCGGTGTCTTCTTCAACAAGCACCAACTTCTTTATCAGTGAAGATCGGCTCTCCTAATTGATAGGAATGGCATCTTCAGTTTGATAATGTACTTTTAGTTTCATTAATGCATCTTGCACATCATTGTTTCATGCGTCTAAATAGGTTCTGTCTAGACTTTTTTGTATAGAAGTTGTCAAGGGATAAGGCTCATTACCTCCTCCTCGTCTAAGTCAATCAAATTTTTTTAATTAATAAACAGGTTGGGTTCTGCTCCAACCCCTCATACTAAGAGCCTTTCTCCAAGGGGGAAAACCCCTTAAAACTATGGAACTGGAACCAGTAAAATAACTACTGTCAAGCAAAAAACTTTGTGGAACAGACAAATTAGATCTCCGAGGAATTCAAAAGGGAAAGGATTAGTATCCATAAAATTTTCATTAACCTCTAACAATGAAAAATACATTTAGGGTATGTTGGTAGGGTGGTAGCCCCTTCAAAGAAGAAAGGACATCCTCACACAACTCTTAATTCTAGATGTATTTTCCTACCAAATTAACATAAAAAGAACTAAATATAAGTCCATTCTTTGCAAGGATTAAAATACTGCTAAAGACCTACAATCAAATGAATCTGTTAAGATAGGACTTACTACCACCTGTACATTCAAAAGGGAAGATACCTTTAGCAGTTACAGTCTGTGGAGAGCCATGAGAAATGGGTTGGGCTAACACATATAGATTTCTTAAAGCGCATGATTTGCAACTGCAACGTGTTTCATGACATGAAAAACTTGATGAATGAGTTAAAGACTGGTTGTAATCCATTTGCTTTCCTTTCATTTTATCATCATTTAAAGGAAAATATATTTAGCTTTGCATGGAGTTACATTAACCTTTTCATTCAGACTCTAGCAATGAGTTTCAAATCGGCCCTCTTTACGAGATTTTTTTTTTTGGACAAATGACAATAATTTTATTAGAGAAGAGAGCAAAGGAGATGTCAGAAACAAAGGAAAAAAAGAAGAAGAAAAGTACGGAAAAAACAAAAAACAAAAAAACTCAACCCCAAACAAAATGCAAAACTAAACCCTTATCTCCAACAGATCAAGATCAGAATATCAGAAAACATTGAATCCTTCTAAACCCCTCTCTTGGCTAGGTTGTCTTCCAACCTATTTGCCAATCTACGCACTCATTAAAGAGATGTTCATTATAGATGAAAAATACTCACCCAACTCGACTAGATCCAATCTCCAAGAACACTCCAACAAATCATTTAGTCAAGAGATGATGCTGGTCAAATCACTCTTTTGTCTCCACCATGAAATTAGGAAGGTGGGTGCATTTGGCCTCCTTCAGCCCGAACAAGAGAGCACATTTACACAAGTGTTATCACTTTAAGGTGGAAAGAAAATTTTCTTTAAAATAAGCAACTTATCGGGATGCCAACCTGGTATTCTTAAGCTACTTAAGTTTCCAAGTGAACTTCATGGAGCCAACTACGTTGGTATCGGTGAATTCATATTTGATCACATCCATTGGTCATATAACTATGATCACCCTAGAAAATGTATGCAACTCATAGACTTAATGTAACATCAAATTTCTTTCATGATTTTCCAAGAGAAAAACTCACTACTTTGCTTACCCATACAATATGGTATGAATTCAGGTGTTTCTGTAACTGGACTATTAGTTTGTCAACAAACTCTTTCAAGATGATTATAGCTTCACCACAACTGTTGCTTGCCACAGTTGCATACTTTACATAACACAATATTCTCACGAGTAAAATATCTTTCCACCTCCAACATATGTTTTCTCCAGCCAAGGTTTAAATTGGAAGCCTCAAGAAATTCTAGAAGTTTTCCCTGTATTGGGTTATTTCCAGTCTTGACCAAGCTAACACAGGTAACCTTTGAAGGGCATTGACTTGGAAAATGACACACCCTTACAAATGAATTTTCTATCATCCATGTTGTTCACAAGAATAGGACTGTCTCTCGGAATATCGCTCTTCTTCAAGTTATCTTCTGCTAGTAGGCCAAGGTTTTAAACTTTGATTTCTTCAAAAATATTGCTCAATGACAAGGGGGAAATTCATAGGAAATATTGCATAGGGAAATCTGAGAAATATTGTGGGAACATTGGAAAGAAGAAACATTTTGTGGAAGTTAAAAAACAGAAAAATTGCTGAAAGAGCATGATTATACACAACAATTATAACGAAAAACAACTGCATAATAAGTATTATAAATCTAAAAACTTCAAATTTTTTATCCTACAATGGGTATACAAACACTATTATATCCAAGTTGGTTACAGCAAAAGATTGAGAAAGACACATAAAGACAGCAAAATCTAATTTATTTCTTCCAACTGCTAGAGATCGATGCAGGAGCTCATTCTGGGCCTTAAAACCCAAGAAACCTGTGGCCAAACCTACAAGCTTCTGGAAAGATCCTGTATTGTGAAAAGATTATACAGCTGGTCACCAAAGTGCAGCTCAAACATGGACTCAATTTTAACTTATTTTCTTATTTTCAGACTTTAGGGGGGTTCTAGGGTTTGGGGCTTATCTACAAGGAGGAAGATATTAAGGAGGTTGTTGCATATTGCTTTTAGAGTCTAATGTGATTCTGTGATACATGCCACTCAATGAACTTGGCTTTCCTTTTTTCTTCTTTGTTCCTGAAGTAACTCTCATCAACTAGCATTGTAATGATGTGAAATGTCAGGAGTACTTCATCAAATTTATTAGATCGAACTAAAAAATTCCCTTCTTATAATCAGACTACAGATATCAAGATATATAACGAATATAAATATATAAATGGGTATGTGCATTTACATTCACAAAAACAATATGAATGAAATGGTAATTACAAATAAATGACACTAAAAAAAATTAAAAAAATAAAAACTATTTTCACCATGAATATTAGTTACTAGAGTGGCCTATTATAATGCCTACTAGGAATTTCTTATTAAAGATGCAGTAAAGGTGCCCCCTGTTTCAGGCAATCCAAGCCATGCTTGCCTTTTCTTGTTTCCTGCCAGTCAGTGTAGACAAGAATCCAGAGCAGTCCCGTAGAAGAAAATGCCGTAAGATGCTCAGATAAGCAAAAAAGTGGCGTTCAAATTGGCACCCTTCTTATTATGTCGTTTATGCATCTTGAAAATATAACGGACTATTATTTTTTCAGAATATCGTTATGGGGCCAATTGGCATGATAAATATTGGTATACTGGCCATGAGGATTCCAGAATTTCAAGTTCCTTCATGCCACTACCTCAGCCACCTAAAACAATGAGTCTCTAAAATGTAATTACACAAACTGTTCTGGTATTCTTGAGAGTATCACATGTGTTATTCATGAAATTACCTTCTATCAGCTTAGAGAGATTAAACCATCACCTTAACTGTGGAAGCATATCATGAGAAAGTTATATGGCTACTTCAACATGTTTGAAAAGTTGATCCTTGTTTCGGGCCATTAGTTTTCCTCAGCTTTTGAGAAACTCACTTCCTAGCACATTCATTTCAAAATAACCTATCCCATGAATAGGAGCATTAAAGTAGAACTTTAGCAAATTTATTACCTGAGGGCGAATGATACGGTCCATCTCCAACATGATATCTTCTAGTAAGCAACCTTCTCCTTGGTATTTGTAGTGAGAAAAGATATGGTATGCATGCAACAAATCATATGTGCGGGGATATGTCGAGAAGGGCTCACACCTAAAAGGCAAAACAAATATCAAAGCAGTCAACAACTTAAACGATTGTGTATGACTATGTGGTAGCAATATTACTTATAACATATATTTGCACACAGTTGGAAAGTTCAAGAGATTATCACTTTACCAGTCATGAAAAGCACCTATCAAACCCCTGTTGTATATAGCAGACAAGGTATTATTCATACTTGTAGGAACTATATTCATCACCCAAACAGGAAACGTACTCAAACCCACAGCAAATCCACCAAAGTAGGCATTCATGTCCATGACATTTCGAATCTCTGCCCCATCAACATTCATCAGCCTCCAATAATGTCGAACTTGATCTTGCCAAAACATGGTATCTGAAGTGAATTTGTCTTGATTGATGCCTGTCAAAACGTATTAATGAACTGTCACATATTCCTCGTGATATATGATATAATACTAACCAAGCATTTCAAAGTACTGTCAGCAACGATATCAGAAAACACCAAATTGGTATAACCAAGTGATGGGGGACAATGACAATGGTCCAACACAGCAACTGCCAAGGGCAACAAGAAGGTCTAACCTATGTCCCACATGCATGGTTTTAAAATTTGATTTCAAGGTGAATTTTGCACCTTTTGGATAGGGAAATTGTGTTTCTTCGTGACTTTTCGCATGAAAAATCATAAAGAAAAGTTTCAAGATAAAGCAAATATTAATGTAACAAAAATTTCGATGCCCTTCAGAATGGAAATTTTGCCAAGCTTTGGAGAAGTGTTAAGCCATGCCCACATGCAAACATTCACAAGTATTATCACGATGCAACCATGACACATTTGTTTCATACTATCAACGTATAAGGAAAAGGCTATCTAATACCAGTAGCAGAAAATTATAAAAATAGAACAAGGAAAAGATTTTTCACCTTTCAAGCAACAAATTTCAAAATGCTAAACTATTGACTCATACTTCAACTAGATAGTATCACCATTGGCAAAACTATAAACTTTGGAGCAGTGATGGGTTTAAGGGTTAAGTTGACTAAAAGGAGAATCATTACAATCAGTGAGGCTGATGATAGGTTCCTTAAAGATTGTGCTTTATAACCTTTGATTTCCAATAGGTTTGATGCTAGTGATGAGATTTGTTCGTGATCTCATTATTGAAAGGATGGAAAAGAGATTAGAAATGTTATCTTCTCTCAGTGGTTGATTACCCTAAGAAAAGTACTTAATTGTGTTAATTGGTTTAGTTTACGTCTGTTTATAAAATAGAAATGGCAGTTTAAATCTGTCCTATATAAAAATCAGAGAAACATTAAATGGGACAATAGAGGGATCAAGAAGAAATATCATCTAGTGAAGTGGTGTTAAGTGTGCAGCATCAGTGTAATTGAAAGACTCCATGAGTGAACAAACTTTGTTAGGAAAATGACTGCGAAGATTTGACCTAGAAGAGAACACACTGTAGAGGAGGATGGTTAGGCAAAATTCTGGCATAAAGGAGTTGAGTTCGGATGGTACAGAAGTCAGGAGTTAAAAAATTGATTATTTAATAATTATAAAAATTAATTTTAAGCTTTTTATACAATTCTATATGTCCAATGAAATTTATAATGTTTAACTGTGAAAAATATATGCTGTTTGAGTAGTCAAAATAAATAATCCTTAAATACTTTGGTTATCCAATATTTATAGACCTAACGTTCAATTTTTTATTTTTAAGACTCTCCACAAATGGAAGCTGACTACTATTGTCGCTCAAACCATTAATAAAGTAAACATAGAAATTACTTTTATACAAACCAAATATTTTAAAAAGCAACCAATAGTACGTTTAAAAAAAATCTAGATCGGAAGGTTAAAATTTCAATAGAAATCACTCCATAGAATGACACCCCATTCGTACTGTGACCACTTCTCCACAAATGGAAGCTAACTACTATTGTCGTTCAAACCATTACTAAAGTAAACATAGAAATTTCTTTTATACAAACCAAATATCTTAAAAAGTAACCAATAGTACGTATAAAAAAAATCTCAATTGGAAAGTTAAAATTTAAATAGAAATCACTCCATAGAATAACATCCCCTTTCATACTTTGACCACTTCTCCAACTTCACCCAAATGATACAATCTTGGTCCCACAGGTAACGAAATAATGTATCAAAGTAAGCAGAGTTTGAATGCAAATTGGTTATCCCCATCCTCATGCGGGGTTGTTGATACAGTGTACCACTGCTTGAGTGCAACTTTTTCAGCTTCTTAGGTTCAGCTTCTGCATCACTTTCTTTACAAAACAACTCCTTAGAGTCTTACACATGTGTATGTTTGTGTGCAATGTCATCCTTGTTGTCAAGATTTTGAGGGTTATCGTATTTGATATCCTATGTTAAAACTTGACACCTGTTTCCATGTCCATTGATAATATTTAAAAGATTTAAGAAGACTCACCCACTGATCTAATCCACATTGTCATTTTATCAAAAATAATTCATTAGCCAAACTATAATTAAAAATCTTAAGAATAGGCTATACTGTAACTGAATCAAATACCATTTGGAAAATCTGTCCATTCAATACCATCAACCACATATGCACAAGTATATATTGAATCATCATCTTTTAAGCCTCATCCCAATTGTTCTTAGGGTCAACTTCTTAGATCCTGTTCTACCATCCTACATTGCCTAAAGCCATATCAACTGATAGTTTCAAAGACTTCATCTCTTTCTCACTACTTCCACCTCGAACCATTTTTGGCTATCCCATCAGTGTCTTTCATGTCGGCTACATGTCACCCATGTTGGTCAACATGTCACCATTACAGGCCAGACCGACACAAAATATGGGGATAATATCGCCTTATTTCGATTTTATCTTCTTGTCGCTCATGTCACTCATGTCGAGGGAAACCAAGGTAAAAATTCAAAACTTACATATAAATGTCACAGGTGTCAAGCCACACGTGCGACATTTCGACTATAAAGGGAGAAACTGCTCGACATTTCCCCCATTTCGAGCAGGTTTCCCAAATTCTCTCCCCCTCTTCAATCTTTCACTCATTGAAGCTTGAATACTAATTGGTTTGCTCAGATTTGTGTGCCAAACACAAACCTAACATCATCTATGCAAGATCTAAGCGTTTTTGAAGACTTTCGCAAGTGAAAGTAAGGTAAAAACGATTTTTTATCAATTTTCCTCATTGCTTCTTGAACAAATAGTGTAGATTAAATGTAGTGATCTGAACCTAGAAAATCAATTTAATGATTTATAATAAATTGTTTAAATGAATTAAAATAATTAGTAATGGAATTGGATTGGATCTTGTGTGCTTTGTCCTTTATTTACCTTGACTTATGATCTATTGGGATAAATCTGTTAATATAAGAAGTTTGGAATCATTTATTTATTAAGGTATGATTATTAATCATTAAGTTAATTAGGTAATTGAATAAAAATGGATCAGAGCAAGGCCTTAATTAATTATATTGATTGAGTTTAATTGTTATGAAATTGTGAAGTTGGGATTAATCTATGATTTAGTAAAGTTTGGGGGTTATGGGAAATTATGTTTTAGTCGATTGGGCTTTGGGCTGGACTATGTGGGCAAGGTATTGTGGGTTGTCGTTTGGCCTTGTAGCTGAACCCATGACCTATTTGGTCTTTTGACTTGGGATCTGAATTTGGAAGTTATGAGAGAAGGAGTTACACGACTCCACCTCTGCCTCCTTAATTTATGGCTTGTGCAGTTATGGAAGCTATCTAGAGAGATCCTTCTATATCCATTTTTGGATGGTGGGATCAGATTAGAAAAGGGAAGGTTTTGGTGTGTACTGTAGAAGAAGAAAAGTGAGAAGAGGAAGAAGAGAAGGAGAGGAGGAGAAGAAGCTTTGAAGTGAAGACTTTCTAGATTGTGCATAGAAGTACCATTAGACCACATCATGTTGTTGCTATGATCAAGGAATGCAATGTCGCCATTTCCGAAGGTGGCGACACTACATATGGGTCTTATGTCGTTTTGAGGCAACTTGAGCAACATCGGCAACATGGGCGACATGGAAGAAATTTTCAGTGTTTTTGATTTTTTGTTTTTAAATTAAAAAAATATTAGACATTTGATTTTGCATTTTTTTTGATGTATTTAGACACTACTTATGGTTGTTTAAAACCTGGGGGGAAAACCTATCAAAAATCCCACATTTCCTCATATTTCCCCATCATTTCCCCCATATTTCTCTTTTCCCCCTCATAGATATGGCACTTGATTTCTAGTTTTATATATCTTTTAATGAACTTACATTCACTTTTAGTGTAGCTTAATTAGATGTAGCATCTTTTTTTTACAGCTTACAGACCTGACAACGTGTAAGTTGACCCCCTCAAGTAATGAGTTTTAATGTGTAAACTTTTTTTTGCATTTTTTGATGTTTTTGGATGCATTTAGGTCTTAATTAGACATGTTTTAAGTTTGGGGACAAAAATCCATCAAAAACCCATGGTTTCCCCACATTTCCCCGACATTTTCCCATGTTTTCACCATGTCGCCGAAGTCACCTGGCGACATCGACATCGTAAACCTTGGCGATAGCAAATATGGCCTTCCAAGGGCTATGACAGTAAATCCTTGCTGCTTGATTACTTTCCCACCATTTTCACCTATCCCATATTTGGCTACAATTACCATGTACCATAGTGTATCGTTGTCCATGCTAAACCACCATAATCATTTCCCAAGTAAAGCTGATTTTCGATCCTGAATATATCCCAAGTTTAGGCCTCCTGCATCCTTATTTTTGCAAACTAAGTCCCACTTAACCAAATGATCCTTCCTATGATCCCCCCCCGTTCCCAAAAAAAAAAAAATCCCTTTGAAGTTTCTCCATTGCCTTGACTACTCTCACCAGGGCACGAAAAATTGAGAGATAATATAATGGTAAACTGGCTAAAACTGACTGAATCAAAGTAACCCGACCTCCTAATGACAGATAGTTTCTTTTCCAAGCTGCTAATCTCTTCTCAAAGTTTCCAACAATAGGGACCAAAAAAATGATCTAGCACTATCCCCTAAAGGCAAACAAAGATATCTGATTGGCAACTGCACTACCCAGTACCCCCAGATAATCAGCAAACTGTTGTAATTTCTCCTGGTTCAAATGGAAACCTGAGATGGTTGACTTTTCCACATTAACTTATAGACCTGAAACCATCTCAGAACAGATTTAATCCAGTATGCCTGCTCCTCCTCCATCTCTAGAAAAATAATAGTGTCATCAGCATACTGAAGATGGGAAACTGACATCTCCTCCCTACCTACCGAAAACCCAGTAATAAGACCCCCATACTTTCCGCCTTGGTGAAAAATATGCTCAACACATCCCCAACTAAAGTAAAGAGGAAAGGAGAAAGAGGATCGTCTTGTCTTAGGCCTTTAGAAGAATCAAAATGCCCATGAACACTCCCATTAACCAAAAATGAAAAGGAGACCCTCGTAATGCAACCCCTAATCCAATTCCTCCACCTAGGACCAAACCCCCTCCATTCTAACACCGAATCAATGAAACCCCATTCCACCCTATCATAAGCCTTCTCCCAATCCAATTTGCACATAATAACTTGCAAACCACTCCTAGATCATTCCTTTACCACCACATCGCCACTATCCAATATTTGCCTCGTTGCTATAAAAGTTGATTGATTCAATGTCACTAAGCCTCTGATAACTCCTTTAAATCTCTCCGTCAATACTTTTGCAATTATCTTCTATAAGTTGGCAGTCAAGCTAATAGGCCTTAAATTTTTAAGCTCAGTGGCGCCAACTTTCTTTGCAATAAGCACTGAGAAGGTCTCATTAGTATTCGTATTTACCACCCCACTGGAGAAAAACTCAATAAACACCACCATCAACTCCCCTTTGATCAACTCCCAACAATGCTAATAAAATGCCATGGTTTACCCATCCGGACACGAGGCCTTATCCCTCTATCCATACCGCCCGCTTCACCTCTTCTTCCTCAAACGGCCGTTCCAACCACTCGACCTGCTGATCGGAAATTACCTCCCCCGGAACATTCCTAATATTGAAAGTAAGATCATCCTCCGACGAATAACGTCTAGTACAAAAATCCTTTAAAGTATTCGGGTTACTTTCCATATCCTCAATGCTTATCCCATTTACCAATAGCCTATTCATATTGTTCACTTTCTCCCTCGAGTTTTTCATTCTATAAAAGAAACAGGACCATCCCCCTCCTTAATCCATGTTATCCTAGACTTTTGCCTCCAACTAATATCCTACTTCCTCAAAATAATATCCAGTTAGACTTCCTCCTATCTCTTTTCGCCTCAAAAAGTGTCTTAACTTGTTCCCACTGATCAATCTCAACAATTAACTCGGAAACTGACTTTTGCGCCTAGGGATATCACCAAACGTCTCACAATTCCACAGTTTAATTTTTCACTTCAGAAATTGTAAGGATCTCATAAATTTGAAACCAGCCCAATTAGAATCCCCCCACTCCCACTCTCCCCACCATACACCAATCTCACATTTGAAATGTTTATGAACAAGCCACATATTCTCATCTAGGTAAAAGTTTTTGGGATATATGCGAAAAGTGGGTCTCCCAATCAATCGACACGGGTTTACAAACACTATTCACAATCACTGTACATGATTACTGTTCACGACCTAGGGTTTTATGAAGCTGCTCGACCAGAAATTTTTACATCAAGGGAAAAAGCAAGCAAAAAACGAAACAGCTCTAGGAATTAGGGTCGTAAATCTTTCTTGGATTGTTCGCTTTTATGGCGGCGCCACCCCCGCCGGTGAGTGCGCCTTCGCCGGATGGTTCTCTGCCGCCAGCTTCAAAGCCTGTTGTTGCTGTGAAATCGAATACCCCCTTATCGTATGCGCAATCTCTTGGCCAAAGGACCTTTGCTCCTTCATCTTCCTGCCCTTTTGCTCTAGTTGATGTTTCTTACAGAGCTCCGTCGGTTCACGAAGAGGAACCTGTTGTTTTCTTCTCGCCGTCAGAAGTTGCTGCCTCTCCAACACGCCTTGGGTGCTAAATTCTTTACAGGAAGGCCTCCAGTTGATGTTATCCGGAGCTACATTATCAAATTCTAGGGTCTGAAAAGTTTTTGGAAGCAACCTTATGAACAAAATTGATATGGTTAGGCCTATGACAGATTGGAATGGGGATTCCTTAAAGATGTCTTCTGCAAGTTTGGATTTTCTAACCAATGGGTCTCTCTCATTGACAAATGTTTATCATTCTTAAAGGTAGCTTAAATGGTTTCTTTCAGTCGACTAGAGGCCTTCGTCAGGGTGATCCCCTTTCCCCATCTCTTTTTGTTATTGCTGAAGAGGTTCTCAGCCAAAATCTGGCTAAATTTTATTCTGATGATAGAATTGGTTTGTTCAAGCAAAGAAGGCATGCAATGCCTATTATTCACCTGCTCTTTGCTTATGATATTCTTAGTTTTGCCAATGGCCAAAAAAACTCTGTAAGGAACATCCTTGACTGTATTGATATATATGCTAAGGCTTCATGTCAGTTGGTTAACACCAGTAAGAGTTGTTTTATCCCCTCTAAGAACATGAGCTCAACCAGGAGAAATATGATTGCTGATTTTTCTGGTTTCCAAT
>JAUPMG010000013.1:4307551-4318574 GCA_031762675.1 Pachysandra terminalis | reverse complement strand
GCTGTCAGCTCAGCTGTACAAAAGGTAATACTAAATCCAATTAAGCAACAAGAACATGTATTTTGAATAAATAACAAGTAAAGTAGTGCAAATCATTTCTTAATTTTTTAATAGTTTTTAATAATATTTACTATTTTTTAATATTTTCTTTGATTTTTACAATTTACAAATCATAATTCAAAGAATAAAAGAGATATGGCCAACACGTTCGACATGTGTCGCGACAAGAATGTTGGCCAAAAACCACATATATAGTCGTAGATCTGAGAAAAACCTACACTTGAAAGAGAAAAGAATGTGTTTTGGGGAGATGTCTCAAGACATGTGCAACATCTCACTCACCAAAACAAGCCTTAAATAGAAGAGAAATGACCGACATGTGCACATGGGCCCTTTAAATTTTTTTTTACCTCATGCTTTGCGACATTTCGCAACATGTCGCATGATATGTGGGCTTTAATTTTTTTTAACCTCATGTCGCGCGACATCTTGTGACATGAGGAATTTTAGGAAATCTAACAATTTTCCTGAAATGTCTTGTCGACTCCTCAAGAAATGTCTACATGTCACGACATGACGACATTGCAAACATTGAGTATCACCAACTCGGTTAATGTTGAGTTTTATCTCACGTTAGTTTATGCTAAATGCAACAAGCTGGAAAGATATACTCTATGTGATTCTCTCTACAACTTGTATGCTTCTTACAATGGCCTTTGGATGGTGGGTGGTGATTTTAATATCACCCTTTCTGCGGATGAAAAGCTTGGGGGTAAACCATCTGATTTGTATTTTATGGTGGATTTCCAAAACTGCCTCATCCAGTGTGGGCTTATGGACATGGGTTTTTCTTGTAGTAAATTCTCTTGGTGCAATGATAATCAAGGCAGACGTAGAATCTGGGCTAGATTGGATAGGATTCTGTGCAATCCTAGTATTATGAATACTCGGCCTTCTCTGAAGATTGCTCACTTACCTAGACTGTGTTCGGATCATTGTCCTATGCTTATTTCAGCTCCGGATTCTAATCTTGGAGACCCTAGGCCTTTCAAATTTTTTAAAATGTGGATGTATAATCCCAATTTCATCGATGTTGTGAAGCATGAATGGATTAAACCTCAGTTTGGTTCCCTTTTACAGGTTCTTAGCTTCAAGTTGAAAGCTTTGCGCATGGTCTTAAAGAATTGGAATTGGGATGTTTTTGGTGATATCTTTCAGCAAGTTAAGAATTGTGAAGATGATATTATGGCTCTGGATTCTCAATTGGAAAGTAGTTGGTTTGATGACACTTGGAATTCCCTTCAGGAGAAGAAAGCTCTTCATAATCTGCTTCTGCTTAGGGAAGAGAGTTTTCTTAAAGATAAGTCCAGAATTAAGTGGTTGCAAGAAGGAGATCATAATTCTGCCTTTTTTCATGCCTCTATCAAAGAGAGGCATAAAAGAAATGACATTTCTAATATTCGACTTCTGGATGGCTATTGCTCCAATGATATCAATCTTATTAAGAACGATGCCGAAAGCTACTCCTCCGTACTTCAATCTCAAAATCATCAAAGCAACTATAGTTTGTTTGATTGCATTCCATCGGTTATCTCTTCTGATCAAAATGATTCTTATTTTGATCCCTTCGGGTAAGGAAGTTCATGATGTGGTTTGTTCTTTGGACCTGGATAGTGCTCTTGGCTTTGATGGGTTTACTGGCCAGTTTTTGTTAAATGTTGGGAGATTATTGGTGATGATGTGGTTAGTGTTGTCCAAAGTTTCTTCTATGGTCATTCTCTTCCGAGATCCTTCACTGCAACTAATATGGTTCTTATTCCTAAGGTGATGTGTCCCTCACAATTTTTGGATTTTAGGCCTATCAGTCTTTGCAACTTCTCTTACAAAATCATTGCAAGTTATTAGTGATCGACTGACAAAGATTTTACCATCCATTATTTCTCAAGAACAAGGTGCTTTTGTCAAAGGCAGAAGCATTCATGATAACATTTTTATTGCCCAAGAACTTACTTCTGATATTGATTAAAAGGTTTTTGATAGCAACCTTATGATCAAAATTGATATGGCTAAGGCCTATGATATATTGGAATGGGTCTTCCTTAAAGATGTTTTGTGCAAATTTGGATTTTCTAACCAATGGGTCTTTCTCATTGACAAGTGTTTATCAAACTGTTCGTATTCTATTGTTCTTCAAGGTAGCTTGAATGGTTTCGTTCAGTCGACTAGATGCCTTTGTCAAGGTGATTCTCTTTCCCCATCTCTTTTTGTTATTGCTGAAGAGGTTCTTAGCCGAAATCTGGCTAAATTTAATTCTGATGGTAGAATTGGTTTGTTCAAGCAAAGAAGACATGCAATTCCTATTACCCACCTGCTCTTTGCTGGTGACATTCTTATTTTTGCCAATGGACAAAGAAACTATATAAGGACCATCCTTGACTGTATTGATAGCTATTGCTAAGACTTCGGGTCAGTTAGTTAACACCAGTAAGAGTTGTTTTATTCCCTCTAAGAACATGGGCTCAACCAGGAGAAATATGATTGCTAATTTTTCAGGTTTTCAATGCAAAGATTTCCCTTTACCTTACTTGGGGATTCCTTTGAGCAAGGGTATGTGCAAAATGGAGTTTCTTAATCCTATTTTTGATAAAATCCAGACTAGAATTGATGGACGGAAAACTAAGCTTCTATTTTAGGGTGGTAAAATTACTCTTATTAAGAGTGTGCTCTCTTCTATGCCCATTCATTTGATGTCTACTATAGATTTCCCTGCTAAAGCTATTAAGTTGTTGGATGGTCTTTTCTATAACTTCTTATGGGGTTCAGAAGATGGTCATAACAAACATCATTGGGTGAGTTGGTCTAAGATTACTAAGCCTTGCAATGAAGGTGGCATGGGGATTAAATCCATTAAGGATGTTATGGCCAGTTTACAAGCCAAACTTGTTTGGAACATTTCTAGGGGGAACAGCTTTTTCTCTCGTCTTCTTACAGGCAAATACCTTCATGACAAACATTTATATTTGGCTGACTCCATGTCTTCGGATTCGAGAGTTTAGAAGTTAGTTTTATCAATGATTTTATGTTGGATAACTCTTTGTGGCAAGTTGGTAAGGGTGAATGCTCTTTCTGGTTCGACAATTGGTTTCCTCCTACTCCATTATATCACTTTGCTATTAATGGTGTGAATATTGATCATAATCTTCGGGTTGTTGATATGATTGATGATAATGGTCTTTGGAATGCTAGTGCTATCCGGAATTTACTTTTTCATGATATAACCGAGTCTATTATCAACACTACTATAAGGATCCAAACTCCATTAATACAATGATCTGGAAGCCCTCCAATTCTGGATTATTCTCAGTTAAATCAACTTGGAACAAGGGTAGATTTTCCCATATACCTTTTGCTTGGTCTGATTGGTGTTGATTTAAACATGTTCCCATGAAAATCTCGAGCCTTGCATGGAAGATTTTCTATAATGCACTTCTTTTCGATGCTAACATCAAGAGAGTTGGTATTGATTTGGCTTTTAAGAGCGTTTTTTATGGTAATCATGAAGAGGACATGGATCATGTTTTTGCTACTGGTGGTCTAGCTACCTCCTTTTGGAGCTATTTTGCTCCTATCTTCAACATGAACTACATGGTTGGCCACGGGGTTAAAGATCTTTTGCGAATATGGTTTGCCTTTAATTCTAAAGGATCTCAAATGAATATGCTTCATGGTATTCTTCCTTCAGTTTTGCTATGGGAAATTTGGAAAGAACGAAACAATAGGCTTATGAGAATCATTTTAGATCGATTGACAAGCTTATCATTGATATTAAGGGATGGCTCTTTGATATTGCTAGAATTTTAAGAGTGACTAAAGCCCCCTCCTTTAATGATACTCTTAGCCTTGCTATTCTTGGGATTCACCCGATATCACCTCAATTCAAGGCTCCTTTATTTGTCAACTGGATCTGTCCTATGCAACATTGGGTTAAGCTTAATACGGATGGCGCTAGTAAGCTTTAATGGTGATAGCAGTGGTGGTGGCATTATCAGGGATCATAAAAGTAACTTCATTTTTGCTTTTGCCCATTTCTATGAGCTAGTAACAACCTGGTGTCTGAAGCTAGAGCACTCGTTGATGGGATCAGATACTTGAGAAATTTTGGATTTCGTAACACTGAGATTGAATCAGATTCAAGGACGGTGATGGAAATGGCTAATGGTAACATTAGATGTCATTAGTTTATTTCCTTTTGGATTGATGAGATTGTTAACTTTCAAATTAATTATATTTTTTAAGAAGCAAATGCATATGCGGATTCTCTTGCAAATTTTTCCTGTCAAACTCGTAGTAACTCAACTTTTCACAGAAGACAGTATCTTCCTCAACAGACGAAAGCTGCTCTTCGCATTGACTACAGTGGGTTACCTTATATTCGGTGTTGATAGTTAATCTTTTTTAGTAGAAAAGGTGTTTTGTAATGCTTGATCTATAAAAGTATCATCATCATGCATTTCTACATCATGTGTTCTACTAGGGTAAGGCTCACTCATTATATCCCCGCTATGTAACTTTTTCTCATTTTTAATGCACAGGCCGGGTCTTCGCCTCAACCCCGCTCCCACTGTTGGAGTGTATTGAAGGCTCTTGGGCCTTCGGGGGCTCCAAAAAAAAAAAAATCAACCCACACGAGGCATCTATCTAATCTACTACAAAGAACATTCTCTTGGAGATTAGACCATATATGTTGACCTCCTAATAAAGGATAATCCACCAATGCAAGATCTTGAATATGATCGGGGTCTTCGCCTCAACCTCCTAAGGCCAAATAGCCTTCAATGCACTCCAACAGTGGGAAGGGGGTTGTAACTCATTCTCATTTCTAATGCACAGGTCGGGATCTTCGCCTCAACCCCCCTTCCACTGTTGGAGTGCATTAAAGGCTATTTGGCCTTAGAGGGCTTCAAAAAAAAAAAAAAATCAACCCACACGAGGCATCTATATAATCTACTACAAAGGACATTCTTTTGGACATTAGACCATATATGTTGACCTCCTAATAAAGGATAATCCACTAATGCAAGATCTTGAATAAGAGAAAACCTTCTCATACTCCGAGATAGTCTAAACTCCCTATCCCTTTCCCTCCCAAATAAACACCACGACTTCGAAATATTGGCTGAAATAGCACGAATCATCCCAAAAAGCCTCTCTATGTACAAATTTGGACCATACACTCCAATCAGTTTTCATTCGAACAAACCCATCCTCCAAATTTTTGAGGATATTAATAAACAGAAGGTTCCCACCTCCACCTCACCACCTTATACTTTACCAATGTCCCACATAATCAGAATCCCCCTCGAAGACCAGACAGCAGGCAAACATACCCATCTCCTACTTTGGATCCCCCACACCCTTCGCATTAACCTTCTACCAAATTACCAATAGACTATTTCATTGTCTCTTGAAAGATCACCACCCAGGGATTATTTTTCCGACATACTTCCTTAATGGCTCTCCTCTTTCCATCAGCCCCCAAAACCTATAATATTCCAACTAATCACTCTCATTGATTCACCTTTGATGAACCACCTGAACCACTACACTTATTGACTCTCCTATGATATTGAAGACTCCATTCTAGATTATGGAGCTCCCTTACGGCCTTACCCAAGGGGTAGGACTCCGACTTGACCCCTCCTAACTATTTCTAAACCTAGACACAGCTTCCAGCATACCGACCATCGAACCATTCCTATCTATCGCTTCCAATCTAAACAAATTGGTAATATCTTCCACTCCCGCCCAATCATCTGAAACCAAATTCACTTGGGACTCCTTCCTATCCCCACAAAAAGATCTCTCTTCAGGAACCACACTATCCTCCCCACGAGAACCCCTATCCATTCCTCCTTCCCTAACAGAACCAGATACAAAGAGTCTATTCAAGGGAACATTCTGAATCAAACTCGGTTCAGAAACATATCCATACAAGTACATATGGTTATAGGCTGTATGACGGAGGGAAGAGGGGTATGGATATAGGAAATTTTTGGCAAACACATACCCCCTCCACACCCACCCCCCTCCACCCCCAAGAATATAATGGATAGCCATATCTACATGGATCCTACTCTGCTCCACCTGTGATTTTGGGGTCTCATACTACCATTATCACTGCCCCCTTATCCTCAATATCCACTTATCCTGATCATCTTGACCACTACTCCAGATGAGTACTATAGATACGTGAGAGATTACATGGAGTGGCACGATCATACAATGGATTGGGTCCAATATTGTCACTACATAGAGAAGGTGCAGTATGGTCAGTACGGGATTGGGGGTGGTAGAATGACACTGAGCCAAGGCGCCACTTTTTAGGGATGTGATCTACATGTGTTGCAGTCTCCTCATTGTATTTCTTATTTTATCTAATTGTATTATACCATTTAGACAATCTTATTGTGTTTAATGTATTTAGATATGTTTATGTCTTAACTTATTTAAGCTATCATTGATTCGTTGTGGATGATTTCTTTGTTTTTCCATGCCTGTACGCAACCGTATCTCCCCAAATATATTTCATTACATATGCATTGTTTTTTGTCATAGTTTGGGTATTTTTGAAATGCATTTAGCTCTAAATTGGATTCCTATAAAGTTTCACCAAAAAGAAACTAATTTTCTGGCATTTTTTCACTTTTTTCTAATTCTACCACGTCAGTGACAACTTTTTTTTTTTATTGGTGCGTGACATGTTGCCAGAAAGGCCTAGTGATGTGTTGCAACAGCAATATTTACAACCTTGGTTTCACATAGACATCCTGAGAATGTACTCATCCTACAATGAAGTTGAAGAACAAATTTGTGTTGAAATGTAATGATGACCAATTAACTAACAGTACAAGTAATTGTTTTACATAGATCAACAAAGGCATTATTATGCTTATAAAAAATGAAATGGACAAACCTATATTACTGAGACTCTCTGTATATACTGAAAGGCGCTGTGGTCTGGGAGTGAGTTTCTGAATATTTGTGTTTGCACTGCTTAGCTTTATACAATTCCTCAATGGGGTCTTCCATGATGGTATAGTATCATCCACAGTGTCACATAGGTACAATAGATTCTGTTCTGCATTCCGCAGTTGGCATGACTGGCTTCCTTGTTTAATCCAGATTGCTGTCTGAACCTGCCGAGCAATGAGTTTCCAGCACATTGCTGAAGTCAGATTCACTAATTTATCCCAAATCATTGGATAATCTTTATCTTTCCGGTAGGCAGGTGGAGCAGAATACACAAAATACCCATTAGGCCGCAAAAGTCGATCCATTTCTTTGAGCAAGATGCCATCTGTGAATTTACAAAAAAAAAGTAAATAAATAAAGTAGGAATATCACATCCTCTATCAAGATCATGTTATTAAACAAGCTCTACCAATGGACAACCATAGGGATTGTGTATCATCAATCACGATAGTCATGTATAGAAGCACTAGTTATCTACTTATTTATGCCATATATAGAGTGAAAGGCTCGCCTCGAAATGTAGGTACAAAACCAATTTAAACCAATCATGTGGTGACTCCTTTTTTTGAAAAAAAGAACGATAAAAGAAAAGAAAAGAAAAGAAACTGATCTTGAAACATAAAAACAAAAGCAGTATCTGAGACGGCAAAATCTAGGGTCTAGGGCTTAAGAAGCCATAAGGGTTTTCACCACCTGATTGTGAAACATGTACTTTCAAAAGCGATATGCGGGCAGATCATCTGATCGGCCATATTGAATAAAAAATACTAATTATCTACCTGATCTAATGATTTTAACTAATTAATATCATGATATCCTTTTGGAAGCTGTAAAACCTTTGGTTGAAGTTGTAAAAAAACAAAAAGTTCTAATCAGATGGTTCCAAAAAAAAAAAAAGGTTCTAAAAAACAAAAATATAAAAATCAAACAGTTCTAAGTTGTCCAATTATTCTAATCTTTAGTGTGGAGATTATCATAAATGGGACCCATTCAGTGTTAAGACCCTTATTTTAGGTTCTTAAGCCCCTAAACATAGATATTCCCATATGAGAAATCAGATACAGTTATTCTTTCCTACAAGATAGATTTCCACTTCTTCTCATAATAATCAACTTTTCTCTATCCTCCATTCATGCACGTGCAATGCACCTACCACCCAATACTACTAATTAATTGCAAAATGATGACAACCATTAATGCCAGTGAAAAATTCTTACAGTACAAATTAAACCTTTAGACATGCATACATAACAAACAGAAAGCTCAAATAATTAAGCTTTCAAATGCTTTTTGCAAACAAGAATGATGGCTGTGAAATAGTATATTGGTAAGCTCGTTCCTATTACATCAAACGGGTCCTACAAATCAAGCAACTAGGCAATGCAAAGAAAAGCAACGAGTCTAAAAAAACGGTACATTTACCAGTGTAGTCAAGGCATCTAGGCGATGCCTAGGCGATGAGCCCCCTCCCCTACACGCCCAGGCATTGCCTAGGAATAGAAAATTATTATTTTTCCTTACACCTACACATGTTAACATAAATTAGTAATTATGTAAAAATGAATGAAAGAAATAAAGATCAATACTTCCTTCACTAACTTCAAAACGTGATAAGCACCACCTTATTTTTTTCTTACTTGCTTTTACACTCATATTAACATATTAAAATTTAGGAGAAAAAAGGATGATTTACTTGCTACTAAGTATTCCAATACACGGAGTTATCAGGAAACATGGAAAAGAAACAAAAAGATAGTCATATCTATTCAACACCAAAAACAAAATCATGATTATCAAAAATCATCATCTTTAAGCCTTCATATTGTTCTTCTCGCAAGACGCAAGCTCCTCTAGTTCTCATCAAAAGTCGGTGTTTGCTTTATCAATGTACTCTTTTTTTCCAATATCTATCTCATCAAAATAAGCTCCATGTATTGGACTTGGCCAAGATGGAGCCTGTTGGCTGACTACTATCTCAGTTTCTTCTCTCTTAGTCAGTCGAACCTAAAAAGGCTAGTCTTTGATTTTTTTTACTCCTTTTACCCTTTAGATTAGATAATAATTATTTATGTAACTCTCTCTTAAGATAAAACTCATAATAATTATTCAATAAACTCTAATGTAATAATAAAAATAATAAAAGTTACTCATATAAACTTATGCAAATAAATAATATAAAGTAAGTTATGTTAATAAAATAACATATATATTAGTAGATTATATCGCATCCATAAAGAAAAAGTATGAAACCATATATCTTAAAACTATTATAATAAACTAATTTTACTTTTCTCTGGTAAAAGAAACTTAATAAACCATTAAATATAATAAGAACCTTAAGCAGCTGACTTAGATGCCTAAAGGATTACTATCTAAGGCCACTACGCGGTTGTCTAAGAAACACTATCCCACCTTATCACGGTTTTAAAACGATATAGTGTTTAACAAAGCGAAGCGAACACCAATATGATGCTTTGACTAAACTGATAACCACTTACACATCCAACAAAAGAAGTAGAATGTAAGAGTTTTGATTAGATGCCTAAAGGATTACTATCTAGAGCCACCCGGCTGTTGTCTAAGAAACACTACCCACCTTATCACAGTTTTAAGACGATATAGTGTTTAACAAAGCGAAGCGAACACCTACATGATGCTTTGACTAAACTGATAACCACTTACACATCCAACAAAAGAATTAGAATGTAAGAGTTTTGATTAGATGCCTAAAGGATTACTATCTAGAGCCACCAGGCGGTTGTCTAAGAAACACTACCCACCTTAGCACAGTTTTAAGACGATATAGTGTTTAACAAAGCGAAGCGAACACCTACATGACGCTTTGACTAAACTAACAACCACTTACACATCCAGCAAAAGAAGTAGAATGTAAGAATTTTGAAATAAAAGGACATGACATGTTTGGGTACCCCCAAGAAATGCAAAGTCTACCCTGCACAAGGAATTAACAGAATAGTTGAGATGGATTGCTGATGTGTAATGATGACCATTGGCGACATATATAGGAGGCAGGATGAAGGGAAAACCATAAGAATGTGAACCAAGATAGCAAGGAGTAATTGGTGAATGCAAATATGGAGGAAATGACCTTGATAGAAGAGAAAGACAAAGAAGGATACACGTAGCCACAAGCAACGGGATGGGACAATGGTCTAAACTATTGTTTGGTAGATCTCAACACAGAGTGCTGGTAAGTCATTTGGCCATAAAAGCTTGTAGGCTTCTGTTACCATGAATTTCGTATTTTCATTGAACCAGTTGCAATAAACTAACAAAATATTTTACCATCTGTATTTTATCATGTTTGAAATATACAAAAACACACGTTTGTATGTAAATGTTTAATTAAAGATTCTGCATCATGATTTGTTAGCATACTTGGGGGATAGCTATAGGAGCAAGGCAAGGCATCATAATGTGTGTTAGTCGGAATTACTCATGGCTGATGGAGATCTTTACTGTTAACTGTATTTTTTTTTTAAAAGTATAAAAATGAGCAGAGGAGCATGTTGTGGTAGGAGAATTGTTTCCCCCAGTTACAGATATTTTTTTATTATTATTATTATTTGAATCACAGTTTCAAATTTCGATTTTGAAGGAAATTTAGCTCCTTTGAAATAGGGTAGTTCTAGGGAAAATATTTTTTTTTTGGAAGGTAAGAGTAATTTGAATTAAAGAAAGAGAAAGAAGGAAAAGTATTACAATGAGGTTCAGTGGAACCCCAACAACCTCCAAGAGGAAAGCAACTACGGAAAATAGTAAACAGCACCCCTAATCCATATTAGTATCATGAATTCCCCAATTCTGCAACACTTTTTGGTTCTGAATGGTAGTGGCTATGGTTCTTCTCATTCTAACCATAGACCTCCTTATGTCCTCCTGCATACTTTGACGAACCTTATCCTGATCATTATGTTCTTGTCTGAAGATTCTGAAATTTCTTTCCCTCCATAGATGGTAAATAGTAGCA
>JAUPMG010000013.1:4266762-4282569 GCA_031762675.1 Pachysandra terminalis | reverse complement strand
AATTGATTTAAGCTTGAGTAAAAGTGATTTGAATTTACAAATCATTCGATTGCATGCTTGAATGAGTAACGAAATTCTAAATCTTCGAAATAAACAAGTGAACAGTAGAGTTCGATTGGATAACGGATAATCAAAGAGTTCTGTTATCAAAGGTCGAAAGTATCCATTAAAGCCTAATCCGAACACCAGAAAAATGTCCAGGTAAGATCTTGGGGTTCAATTGTGTTATGCAAAAGAAATAATTGGACTCCAATAGCTCAGTTACCATTCGTCCATATGCCAAAAATGAGGAAAATTTAGATTTAAAACTGTAATTCAAAAGTCTTTGACTAATGAATTAATGTGGTAGTTGTGCAGATATTATCTTATATATTTGAATTTCTCCTTTTTGTCTGAAGGATGGTCAAAGGACCTATGAAAGTCATAACTAGCTCGGCACTGTACAGCGGCATGTGCCAGACATAGTTATCTGAAATCGCAAGAAAGATCATGAGGCTTATCTCCAGGGAAGACGTGAGGCTCGGGATAGAGAGGGCAAACTCGAGGGGATCCGAGGTAAAGGCCCAAGGTGAAGATAACAGGGGCAAAGAAACCCAAGGTGAAGAAATGATTCTTAATCTTCAGAAGGACTTCTTGGGAAGGAATATTTTGAGTGTCTTATTGCAGATATAGAGACAAGGCTGCAATCAAAGCTTAGACAAATAAATCCCATGATATTTTAAAGATAAAAGGAATGATTCCTGAAATTGATGGACTTGACCATCAAGAAAGCATGCAATGGTTTTGTTGTGTGAAGATATATTCTCTAGAACCATACAGGAACAGAGACCGTATCATGGGGACATTGGTGCTAATAATTTTTTTTATTAACTTGAACCGCTCCTCTTATGAAGGGACTTGTGGAGACTTCAATAAGTCCCGACATTGAGGTGTCGGATTATATTATAATAATGGGAAGATAATAAATGCGAAGTAAAGAGGCAGACTACATCGGGTGAATACAAGGCCGAGAGAGATGGAGGCCGAGAGAAAGCATGCGGTTCATGCTTAAGGGGGGACAGTCAGAGCTCAAGGGAGATGAGCTCAGAGAAGAGACGAGCATCGAGCTCCGAGGAGGACGAACGTCGAACTCAAAGAGAGAGAACCGAGGTCAAGGAAGCGAGCCCGGGTTGAGACCTCAAGGTTGGAATCTCGAGTGAAGACGTATGCGGCGTTGGAGTGAACAAATCAGCACCGGCATCGTGATTCTTTGAAAAGAACCAACCACTATATGTTTCCACTCTCTGATTAACCTCGGCAAAAAGGTGTCGACCTAAAGAGAAAAAATAATTTTCAAGTGGGAGAGGCCAAAAAATGAGAGGGTGAACTCGAGAGAGATAAGATTTCAAAAGAAGAGAGTTCGGGGAAGGGGATGATAAGAGCTCGGAAGAGAGCTTAGGACACGGAGCTGGCTCGACGAGAGTCGGAACTCGAGGTTGAGAAAGAGGAATGCTTCAGGGGGAGATGCTCGGGGAACCCTGCACCGGGGTCCAAAACCGGGAAACAAAACTCGGGTGAGAACGTTTCATGAGAGAGACCGAGAGGTGAGAGCGGGGTCGGGTTCGAGGCTCAGCGAGGGCCGGGGCTCGAGGTTGAGGTCGTGGTCATGGTCGAGGCTCGACAAGATCCGGGGGTTGAGGTCGAGGCGTGGCGAGGGCCGAGGCTTAAGGTCGAGGCTTGACGAGGGCCGGGCCTCGAGGGAGAGATGAAGCTCGGGTCTCGGGGAGGGACCGAGTTCGAAGGAAAAAAAGTCACCGGAGTAGATATCTTGTAGAGGGGTCGAGTTGCCAAGAGACAAGCTAGTAAACACAGTTGGTTTCTTTTCCAGATGACGAAGGAAAAGAAGAAAAAGAACATAAATTTCATAAACAAATTGAAATCAGGAAAGAAATTCTCTGTTATCCCTCTTTGTCGGATTTCTTTGGCTTCTCCGGTTGCCAGAAAGTCATCATGAAGAAGATAAAACATGGAGAAAGAACTTCAGCAAGGGTTCAAAGCTTGGAGACATGGGTATGTGCAGTTGTTGATGGATCGGATTTTTTAGGGCTTCGTCAATGGAGAAGTATTTGTCGGTGCTGGCGTCTGCTATCTTGCGCCAATGGGTGAAGGGGAAAACGTCGGAGGTCGGGATTGAAGAATTTAGTAAGAAAGCCAGTATGTGAAATAAAGAGATGATCGAGTTGGTGCTGTAACTATTGTTTTAGTCAAATGCCATAACCAAAATACCCTGGGTTTTAGATTGGAATAATGAATCTGCCACTATCCAAATCATAAATCAATGTTAGGACCCATAACTAACTTTTTTGTCCTGGTTTGTAAGAAATTTCAAGAGTATGCTAGAAAGCACTTTATCAACAAGATAAATTGTTTCGGGGTCCGCAAGTGTTCTCTCGAGACTGAGTTCACCATGGCCCGGAATTTTCAACAGAATTTTACCAATAAAATACCAAACACATACCTGTTTGTGAAGAGGGTCATAACCATAATCGGAAGAATACCTCTTGTTGGAGAAAAGCATAAAATGAACGTCCCCAGTGGAGTCACCAAAATGTTGATCGGTAAAATGGTAGATAATCGGCATTTAAGCACATTTAGGCCGATTGAGCCGATAATCGCTTGATTTCGGTCAAATTTGAAGTGGATAAGGTCTTCTAGGTCCGGGTCATTCCAACCGCTCGCCTAAACCGGAAACCCGGCCGTACAGACGGCGCTATGTCAATCCAGTAAGCAAAAATGCGAGAAAAGAAATGAAGACACGATTTACATGGTTCGGCCAAAACGCCTACGTCCATGGGTTGTCCTTTGGGCGTTTTCCTTCTCATTAAAATATGGAGATTTACATCATGAAGAATGTTACAAGATTTGAGAATAAGAAGGGAGAAAAGAACAAAAGTAAAATCACCTCCTTCTTCTCTGTTTTTTCATGGACCAGAGACCCTCCCTCTGTGTCTCTTCTTCTTCCTTCAGTCCCATCTTCCCTCTTTGCCTCTACTCCCTCTCCTTTTAAAGACTTGACGAGACCTCCCCTTTTTCTCTGAAAAGGAAGTCAGGCTTTATGAGAGTCCCAAGGTTTGTTCTTTTGAAAGACTTGACAAGACCTCCCATTTTTCTCTTAAAAGGAAGTCAGGCTTTATGAGAGTCCTAAGGTTTGTTCTTTTGAAAGACTTGACAAGACATCCCATGTCCTGTCACATCACAATAAGAAAGTAGATATTGACCAATAAATGCATGTCGTGAATAGTGTACCCGGGGGTTAGCATGAACAATGTCGTAAACAGTAACCCGAGGTTGGCATGAACAGTTCTGTGAACATTATCTCGGGGGTCGGCATGAACAGTGCCATGAACTGTAACCCGGGGGTCGTCATGAACAATGCCGTGAACAGTAACCCGGGGTTGGCATGAACAGTGCTATGAACAGTAACCCGAGGGTCGACATGAACAGTGCCGTGAACATTACCCACTGGAGTCGGCATGAACAGTGCCATGAACAGGACCCGTGAACAACATCCGTGAACAGTGTCCACAGACCCAAAATTGGTCAAAAAAGCACTATGATGTGTTACAAATAAAGGGGTGTCATGTGTACTACAAATGATATGGTGTCACATATATGCATACAAACCGAGGTCATCACTACCAATGATATGGTTCCACGTATATGCATACAAAACCAGGATCATCAGTACCATGTTGCATCGTTGCTAGTGTGCATGACCATGAACATGTATGACTGTAATGTTGGTTTGGCTTGATGCAATCAGACCAATGTAAAACAAAGATATGATTGGGAAGATGTGTGAGGGAGATAGAGGAAAGTGCATTGGGAAAAGAATAATTGATAAGAGAGAGAGTCTCATTTAGTCTTTATCAAAAAAAGGTTTAAAGTCATCTACCCATTTAAAAAAAATCTTTAAAAGAGAGTAAAAATCGTTAGATATGAGATTTTATCCTATGATATTATAAATAGGTTAAAAAAAAGTTAGTAACGAGGGTAATCGGATATAGGAAAATATTTTAGGAAACTAATTAAAGATAGAGAAAGGCTTACTTGGGAAAAATAGAAGATTTGATTGAAAAGATTGGGAGGTGTTAGATCCGTTTATATTAAATGATTCACTTTAATTAATGGTTAGATTAATTAAAGTATTCTAAGAATAATAAAACAAGAACACAGGAAAATTTTAACGAGGTTCGGTATAAACCTAATCCTCGGGACCACGTCCAGATGATGAACAATCCACTAAAGTTAAAAAGATTACATACACCAATGTGGTCTTACACAAATAAAAGACTCCCTCTTGAATTTTGTCGCCATTGTGTAGAATCTCCTTCAGGATCTTGTTCAGCGAGCTCCCCTCGACTTAAGCATGATTGAACTCCTTTCAATCTGCATTCGTCTTCTCCCGAAGAGCGATGAACGTAAAATGATTCTAATACACATATTCTTGAACGCTCAAGGAGTTATCTTTTCTATTGAATTGTCAACAGTATTTATAACCTGAAATACTCAACATAGCAGTTATACTGTTGTAACATTGTTGCAACAGATAAACAACAGATCCGAATCTCCTTATCTAAAATATCTGATTCGGTTAAAAGATAATCTCAACAAAAGGGATCTTACCATAAAGATCTCATAACTGAATCTCTAGTTAATCTTGAACTCTATCATTAGATAAGAAAAATCAAATCTAATTAAGAGATAAAGATTAATTCAAACATAGATAAAAGACTTCTCATTGATTGCACAATTTGGTTTGTTAAATCAACCAAGACAGCTATTAAAAAATCAAAACTGATTATCCCTAGACAGTTGTAAAAACTAAAACTGATTAACCTTAATTTGAATATGCAAGATAACAATGCCACGACATAAGATGCCAAACTCAAACTATGCCAACGCATAAAATGCCAACGCATAATTAACAATCTCCCCCTTTGGCATTTGTTTGGTTAAATCACAATTACTATCTATCAAATCATTCAGCAAAACATGTGTTTAACAGTATGCAAAACATTAAAATCAGAGATAGTAATATTAGTAAAGAAAACTGAAATTCAAACTACAAAAGAACAATCAGAAATCAGTTTTCAGTTTTCTTCTCTCCCCCTATTTTGGCACACAAGTTGCCAAAGAACAAAAATAACCTGCATAATCAAGAAGAACCCATAGGAGAAATACTGTCAGAATTATGAGCTGGAGCAGATGCAAGCTGAGCCAGAAACTGCACAAGTTTGTGTTCCTTCTGAGTAAGTTCTTGTTCCTTCTGAGCTAACTGTCTCTTAGCCATGTGATCATTTTCCAATTCTGCCTTCCAAAAATTAATCAACTGTAAGGAAGTAGAAGTTATTGTTGCAGAAGTTGTTGTTGCAGAAGCTGTTGCAACACCAGGTGCCATAGGAGTTGGTTCTGTTGCAGGGGCCATAGGAACTGGTTCTGTTTCAGGTGCAACAGAATCTGGTACATGCATGGTTGCAGAGATCTCCCCCTTAATGTCTACCATGTGACAACCGCAAAATAACTTCCGAGAAACCTTAATAGGTTTCTTTGGATACACAGTAAAATCAGAAGATTCGACAAGCACATGTTGAGACTTGAGTATTTCATAAATAAGAGATGGAAACAGAAGTACATCATGAGTTGATTCTACCTCAGCCTGACTACAAATAACCTCAAAGATATGTTTGCCAAGATCAATACACACCAGTACCAATAAGAAACAGGAGAGAGGCTAAATCACATGAAATGGAAGTGGTGTGAAGATTGGGTAGCCAGTTGGCCAATGCTATCTTATGAAGGATAGCATAACGAACACTCAAGTCGGCAGACTTGAATGACTGACTCTTAGGCCACAACAAGGTGACAGACCCTGTCAACTCCTTGATCACAGTGTTCATGTCAAGATTGCAATCTAACTCTCTAGAGTGATATGACGAAGATAGTGTAAAACCATAAAATTCATTGATAAGTATGAAGAAAAATTAAACACTTTACCCCGAACAAAGACTTTGCAAAAATGAGAGGAAGTAGGGTCAGATATCCCTACGGACAAATTGGAATTAAATTCCACAACAATATTGGGAACAAAGGGACCAGCTTTGGTCACAGTACCAGAAAGACCATGATTTGTAAAAACTCAACAATCCCAACTTGTTGATGATCAACTAATTTAATCAATCTCTCAGAATGCGAAGGACGAATTGAAAAATTTAACCAAAGTTGACCATGAGCCAGAGAGGTAAAACGTTCAAACCTGGGGGAAGACTGTTCAGCAGAGACTATAGAGGAATGAGGAACATGAGATTTTGGAGCAGCACCATCAGGCATTGAACCTGTGCCAACTGTAGGTTGTGGGCGTTCGTCTGACCGCAGAGTGCCCTTCTGTAACTTTGCCAAATTTTTGTGAGAAATCTTCCAAACCCCGGCCTTGTGCGAAATGGATCTTTTCTTATCAGTAGCTTTCTTCTTCAAAGAATGAATCAAGAAATCAGAAAACTTAGATGAAGAAGAAGACTTTGCAGCTTTTGATTGTGACAGATTAGGGTGAGAAGACGGGGTCCCTCGCTTGAGGTATGCTTTAGGATACCAGGAAGGAAATCTTTGGTTGCTGAAGAACAAATCAAGTGGTGGTGATGGTGCCGCAGTTGAAGAAACATTGGGCGGTGGAGTTCCATGCCGAGAGGACGAGGAGGATGAATCAATGTCCAAATGTTGCGATGTCCTCATTGTGGAAGAGCGTCTAGGCATCAATGAAACAGATGAACGACGAGTGCTTACCATGCTTAGAGAATGAAAGAAGATTCAAGAAATTTTCTAGCAAAATCAAGAGATTAGGGTTCTTGGAGACATAATAAAAATCCCTTTAAAAAAATTCGGAAGAGATGCCCTTGCTCGTGATTTATTAGAAAACCAATCCCAATAAACTTCAAGAATCAAGTGCAACACTCAAAAACCTCTGCTATTTCAGAAGAGCACTACATTTCAAAAATTAGTTAGAAATAACTGACAAGTGATGAGCAAGATCCTTGTAGTACATGTTGCAACAAAAAAATGAGACCATATTTCTCAGATCAGTAAATATTTCTCAGATCAGTAAATATTTCAATTTCCCAATATTCAACTTTTAAGACTCTAACTGAAAAATACTCAGATTGAGGTACATTGATCGGAAATTGAAATCAATAGTGTGTGTGTGTGTTCAACAAAGATCATTTTGTGACTGAAACTCTTTATATTCCCAACCTTTGGAATCAATTCAATTGGAAACAAAATTGTGAAGATATTCTTTAATGGCCCCCTTTTTTTTTTCTTGGTAGCTTTCACTCTGGCACTATGGTAGTTCTTGTCTCATGGTAGGTCATCCTTTACATGTTGGTAATACATGGGCCCAGATTACTCATGGATAGCTTCACACAACAATGTAGGTAGCTTTTTCTGAATCAACAAGTCTTGTACCAAAACAAATATTCAAATTTTGCTCAAATTTACTGATCATAAGTTGTATTCTATTTAAATATCCAGATCAGAAAATGCATGTTGTTGTGCACAATTTGGTTGGTTTAAAAATCAAGATCAATACACATCAAGACTCAGATTATCAGATTAAATAATTAAAAATTAACCATTGTAGATACGAAAAATCAAATCAGATCATAAAACATGTACAATCTAAAATCAGATCCTATTCTGAGTATTTACATCATGCATAGACCTAAGGTCTTCCTCAAAGATTCAAATTTCATTGCATCAAGAGCCTTGGTAAATCTATCAACATGTTGTTTCTCTGTTGCAACATGTTCTAGAACAACAGTTCTGTTTTCAACACCAACTCTCTTATGAAGTGGTGTCTAATATCAATATGCTTAGTTCTTGAGTGTTGAACTGGATTCTTGGAAATATTAATAGCACTAGTATTATCACAATATACAATCAAACTATCCTGAATAATACCATAATCCTTGAGCAATTGTTTCATCCAAAACAATTGTGTGCAACAACTTCCGGCCGCTATGTATTCAGCTTCAGCCGTAGATAGTGAAATGGAGTTCTGCTTCTTACTGTACCATGACACCAGATTGTCCCCAACGTAAAAACACTCTCCTGTGGTGCTTTTCCGGTCATTAGCATTTCATGCCCAGTCTGCATCACTAAAACCAACAAGGTTAGAATTAGTATCTTTAGAGTACCAAATCCCATATCCAACTGTTCCATTGACATATCTTATGATCCGTTTAACAGCTAATAAGTGAGACTCTTTAGGGTTTGCTTGGTACCTGGCACAAATTCCAACACTAAAACATATATCAGGCCGACTAGCAGTTAAATACAAAAGACTACCAATCATACTGCAATATAAACTGGTATCCACAGAAATCTCATTTTCATCTCTAGTCATTCTTATGTTGGTTCCCATTGGAGTCCTCAAAAGTTTGGCATTCTCCAAACTGAATTCTTTTACTAGATTTTTAGCATACTTGCTTTGTGAAACAAATATCCCATCATTAAGTTGCTTGATTTGGAAACCCAGAAAATAGTTTAGTTCTCCTACCAAACTCATTTCAAATTCATTCTTCATCTGAAAAACAAATTCATCAACTTTTCCTTAAGAGGTAGATCCAAACACAATGTCATCAACATAGATCTGAGCAATGATGATGCCTGATCTAAGTTTCTTAATAAATAGTGTTTTATCCACTCCCCCTCTCTCATAACCCTTGTCAACCAAGAAGGTGGTCAGTCTCTCATACCAAGCTCTTGGAGCTTGTTTCAATCCATATAGAGCCTTCTTCAGTCTATATACATGATGAGGATTATGAGGATCCTCAAATCCTTTGGGTTGTTCGACAAAAACCTCCTCATTTAGTATCCCATTCAAGAAAGCACTTTTAACATCCATTTGGTAAAGTTTGAATCCTAACAAACATGCTATGGCCATAAGTAACCTAATGGATTCTAACCTTGCTACCGGAGCAAAAGTCTCATCAAAATCTACGCCTTCAATTTGAGTATACCCTTGAGCCACCAATCTTGCTTTATTTCTTGTAATGTTACCAAGTTCCTCTGATTTATTCTTCAGCATCCACTTGGTACCAATCACATTGAAATCATTTGGTCTAGGTACAAGAGTCCAAAGATCATTTCTTACAAATTGTTCAAGTTCTTCTTGCATAGCATTAATCTAGAATTCATCAAGAAGAGCTTCCTTAACATTTTTAGGTTCAAGTTGTAATGTATAACAGACATACCTCACCATGTCTTGGTAGTTTACCTTTGGCCTAGCTCTGGTACGGATCCCATCATCAAGACTTCCAATGATTGTGTCCACTGGATGATTCTTCTAAATTCTAGAAGTGGGTCCTCGAGTAGTTGAATCTGCAATATCAAAAGAAATAGATTCAAATTCTATAGGTTCTGTACCAGAACCTGATGTAGTATTACTATCTGTTGCAGTGTTTGTTACAACATCAGTTACAACAGTTTCTTCTGTTTCAGAATTTTCATGAGCAGTGACTTCCTTCTGCCTTTTATGAACTTCAACTTCCTTCATGAGGCTTGTTATGACTTCCTCCTTGGAGTAATCTGCAAAATCTTTATAGTCATCAACCACAATATTAATGGATTCCATAATAGTTTGAGACCTCATGTTGTACACCCTATAGGCTCTACTATTTGTGGAATATCCTAGAAATACTGCCTCATCACTTTTGGCATCAAATTTACCCAGATGCTCACGGCCATTCAGAATATAGCAAGTACAACCAAATACATGAAAATAGTTGAGATTGGGTTTCTTGCATTTCCAAATGTCATAGGGAGTCTTGATTGTGCCTGGTATAAGGTAGACCATATTAGTTGTGTAGCAAGCTGTGTTTACAGCCTCAACCCATGGTCTCAAAGAAATTATTTTTGAGTTTAACATAACTCGAGCCATTTCTTGAAGAGTCCTATTTTTCCTCTCAATTACCCCATTTTGTTGGGGTGTTTTAGGGGCTGAAAATTCATGAGCAATACCAAGATTGTTGCAGAAATTTGCAAAAATAGTGTTTTCAAACTCTCTTCCATGATCACTTCTTATTCGCACTATTTTTTCAATATTGCAACACTTCTCATTTTGCAGTTTAAGACACAATTTTTTAAACACTTAAAAGGTGTCTGAATTTTTTCTAATAAAATCAACCCATGTGAATCTAGACCAATCATCAACACAAACAAACACATCCTTTACCCAGATATACTTTCTACCTATATTGGACCCATAAGATCCATGTGAAGTAGCTACAGTATCTTTGTTGTAGAAATCTGTTGCAACATCTTATGAACAGATTTCTGCTATTTACCAATCAGACATGGTCCACATACTCCAGGATGTTTGTTATCAAGCTTTGGTACTCCTCGAACAATACATGTATTTACAATCTTGATTAGATTTTTATAATTCAAATGCCCAAGCTTTTCATGCCATACTTCAATTTTATCTAAAGAGATTTTATGGCAAGTATGTGATTGTGACAAGATGTAACAGTTATAAAGAGATCTAGATCCATTTAGAACACATGTTTCAGCCTTTTCAAAGACCAAACATTTGTTCTTTGTGAACCTTACAAACAAGTTCTGATCACACAGTTGACTGATGCTTATCAAATTAGCTTTTAGTCCTTCCACATGAAGAATGTTCTTTAGTCTGGGAAAACCTTCCATATCTAATGTTCCTTTGCCAAGGACTCGTCCTTTGACACCATCATCAAAGGTCACTTGTCCTGAAGAGGAACTTCGATATTCTGCAAGAATGTCTTTGTTACCTGTCATATGCCTAGAACAGCAGCTGTCAAAATACCATGAATCAGTAGCACAAGACAAAGAAGTATATGAAACAAAGCATCTAAGATCAAACTTTCTTACCCAAATATTTTTAGAAACAACAGATTTTAAGTTGATCTTCAATTTTATTGTCATTCTTGGAGTATTGACACTCATGCCTTTCCTAATTGCATTCAAATATTTGAAGCATCTAGGACAAATGTGACCAAGCATGATACAATAGTGACAAATTGGGACAAATTTGTTTGGCTTATTTCTAAAGAATAATGAATCAGTTTTCTTACCAAACATAATAGGAGATTCTAATGTTGAAGATGATATCACAAAGGTCAATTTTTAGGAAGAGATTTCTCCTGTGAAACCAATCCCTTGATGATCACCGTTAGCCTTCCCAAGAGAGGGTAAATGATTGAGTTTTTCAGTACCGGAGTTCAGCATTTGAATGTTCTTTCTAACTCGATTCTGAGTTCCTGTACTTTCTGTTCCTTTTTAACAACAAGATCTTCAAAGTTAGTTGCAGTCATTTTTAAAATCTCTCTTTCCTTAACGAGTTCGGTCACTTGATCTTCTAATTATTTGTTCATTTTACAAACCAAGATCCACTTACTATACATCTTCTTGTACATTTCCTGAATGGTCTCAACATTCAAAACATCATCATCACTGCTGGAATGTGTCAGAATCAGAATCTTCAATTTTTTCATAGCCTGTTTCACTGGTTGTTGCAACAGTATGAGTAACAGATCATTCCAGCTTTCTGCTTGTAAATGCAATGTGATTACTGATGTGTTCATCATCTCCTTGACTATCATCAGATTCATCATCACTCCAGGTAATGTTTAATGACTTTCCCTTCTTCTTAAGAGTATTTGCACATTCCGATTGGATATGTCCAAAACCCTCACACTCACGACATTGTATTCCTTTATTTTTCTTCTTTACTTCAGTGAGATGAACATCTGACCTGTTTCTTTGTGCATTATTGAATCTACCAGATCTGGGAGATGTATCCCCCCTGCTTATCTTTCTCAAAAAATTTCAAAAACTTTTGGTTAGTAAAGCAAGAGAATCATTCAATTCATCAGTTTCATCAGACTCACCTTCTTTAGTGTGAGAATGAACCTCAACTTGAAAAGCAATGCTTTTCTCCTTCTTTATTTGCTTTAAGTTCATCTCAAAGGTTAGTAAAGACCCCATCAGTTCATCCAACCTCATGGTGCTTACATCGTGAGCTTCTTCAAAGGCAGTAACTTTGTATGAAAATCTCTCAGGTAGTGACCTTAGAGTTTTTCTTACCAGCTTTGAATCAGAGTACTTTTCTCCAAGAAGAAAAGCTTTGTTGGCTATATCACATAGCTTAGAGTTGAAATTAGTAATTTGTTCATCCTCATGCATCCTTAGATCTTCAAACCGGGATGCCAACATCTGAAGTTTTGATTGCTTGACAGCAGTGGTGCCTTCATGAGCAGTCTGTAGGACATCCCATGCTCTCTTAGCAGATTCACATGTAGAAATCAATTTGAATTGATTTGCATCAACTCCATTGAAAATGGCATTCAAGGCCTTTGAATTGTCGTTTGCCAAACGATCTTCTGCAGCAGACCGTGTTTCCTTTAGTTTGAGGATGACAATATTTTCAGCATCTGTTATGGTTGGAGGAGTCCATTCAGTTAATATTTCACGCCAAGCTCTTTCATCAATGGCTTTAATGAATGCTCTCATTCTAGCCTTCCAGTAAAAATAATTTGTTCCATCCAGTAGAGGTGGACGTGAAACTGATCCTCATTCCCTCATACCATCCATTTCCTACAAAAAAGATCTTTTTCCAAAATCTCACCAAAACTTATTAGTGACCTGCTCTGATACCAATTGTTAGATCCGTTTATATTAAATCATTCACTTTAATTAATGGTTAGATTAATTAAAGTATTCTAAGACTAATAAAACAAGAACACAGGACAATTTTAACAAGGTTCGGTATAAACCTAATCCTCGGGACCACGTCCAGATGATGAACAATCCACTAAAGTTAAAAAGATTACATACACCAATGTGGTCTTACACAAATAAAAGACTCCCTCTTGAATTTTGTCGCCATTGTGTAGAATCTCCTTCAGGATCTTGTTCAGCGAGCTCCCCTCGACTTAAGCATGATTGAACTCCCTTCAATCTGCATTCGTCTTCTCCCGAAGAACGATGAACGTAAAATGATTCTGATAGAACTATTCTTGAACGCCCAAGGAGTTATCTTTTCTATTGAACTGTCAACAGTATTTATAACCTGAAATACTCAACAGAGCAATTATATTGTTGTAACATTGTTGCAACAGATAAACAACAGATCTGAATCTCCTTATCTAAAATATCTGATTCGGTTAAAATATAATCTCAACCAAAGAGATCTTACCAAAAAGATCTCATAATTGAATCTCCAGTTAATCTTGAACTCTATCATTCGATAAAACAAATCAAATCTAATTAGGAGATAAAGATTAATTCAAATATAGATAAAAGACTTCTCATTGATTGCACAATCTGGTTTGTTAAACCAACCAAGACAGCTGTTAAAAAATCAAAATTGATTATCCTAGACAGCTGTAAAAACTAAAACTGATTAACCTTAATTTGAATATGCAAGATAACAATGCCACGACATAACATGCTAAACTCAAACTATGTCAACGCATAATTAACAGGAGGGACTTTAGTTAATAGTAATGAAAGATTATAGAAAAGATAAGAAAATTTAGGTTAGTCATTAAAGAGGATTAATTTTAGTGAGAGATTTTAGGAAATAGTAAGATGGAAGAGATAAGGAGAGAGAAAGTAATAGGTTTTTTCATATCATAAATATGTTAAAAAAAAAAAAAAGATAGAGTATCTACCCCATTATCACCTAGAAGAAAGAAGCATGTGCTTGAAGGGGATTACTTTAATATATATAATAATAGATGGAACAGAGGTCCATCAGCCATTATGGGATCCGTTTAATGGGTCCCATAAAAGGGCATGTGTCGCAATATGGTGAGGTTCACAAGGGATCTCTTGTGATCCAGATCACAGAAGATCCTCACCCTGATATACATCATGCTCTGAAGTAAACACCAACTTTGAGTGAATACATTTATCGAAAAAAAAAACATAAAAAGAAAACTTTGACTGAATCCAAGTTAAATTTAGTAAAATATCACGGGTAATAAGTCAATTTGCTAATATCCCAATGGGATATTTTTTTATTTTCTTTGGAAGGTAAGATAAAAATCCCATTGGGATTTTCATTCAGTGCCTATGTACAGTTTGTTCATTAGGGTAGGAATACAAAGACAACCATGTCCATGGCTGAATCCATCCTGAAATGGGTTGTTCTTAACCCTCTCCTTGTGGGTTCTTCTTCTTCTTCTTCTTCTTCTTCTTCTTCTTCTTCTTCTTCTTCTTTGTATTCTTTGAGGTTGTTTGGTTCTCCAGTACTAGAGACACAAAGGCATCGTCTTCAAATTCAACAAATCAAGGGCTTCTCTTTGTCTACCAATGGGAGAAGAGGAAGTGGTGGCAGCGAACGAGATCTTCTGGGGTTGACGAACGAACAGCTAATGCATCAGTGCGAGATGGATACATTTAAGGCGTCAGATCCTGGTGGTCAGCATCGAAACAAGCGAGAGAGTGTCGTCCGGCTCAAGCACCTTCCTACTAGAATATTAGCCCAGGTCCCTCTTCTTCTCTCTTGTCTCTCTTTACTAAGGCTGATGATTTTGGCGTAGCTTCTCACGGGAGGAAGGGCTTCCAAAGAGAAGATAGCGTTTGGTAATGGAAGTGCTTTTCAACAAAGAAGTGTTTTAATTACACTGAAGGTGTTTGGCATTAAAAGTTTAAAAGCACTTTCACTACAAAATAATATGCTTCTTACTTTTATACCCTTTTACATTGTGATAACTACAATTTTTCAATCATTACCTCCTAGATATTGCTTTATTTATTTTTATAATGTCAATATTATAAAACAAAACGAAAACAATTTTATGAAATGAAAAAATCTGATTATTTCTTAGGCTTATATAAGGAAAATAAGTACAAACATTCAAAAGATAAAATAATAATAAATCCATGGCAAATTCACTAAGATGAGCTCTATTACAACTGTTATTCCATCATGTATAATTCCCATCTCCCTTTGCAACCGATGATCCACTGTTCCATCACGAACATCTTCATGTCTAGGATCCTCTTCATCACTTAGATAGTCCTCGTCATCATCATACGTCGAAATTCCCGATCTGCTACAGCCTTCTGTCTAATAAAGTTATGGAGAGCCATGGAAGCAACAATGATTAACATTTGTTTTTGAAATGAATAAGAGCCATACACTTCAAGTTGGCCAACGAACCTTCCAAACACCAAAACAGCGCTCAATTACATTTCTTAGCGAGGAATGTGCATGATTAAATAATTCTTTAGCACCTCTTGCTTGACTACCTCGTTGAAAGTCTTGTAAGTGATAACAGGCTCCCTTGTATGGAGCCAAAAATCCTGTCATATTCGAATACTCAGCATCAACTACATAGTATTTACCTGAAATAAATATATAATTATATATTTTTAAATAAATATATAATTATATATTTTTAACCTTGATATATATGATAACAAACCAAACAAATAATACTAACCAAGAGGGGCATGTGGGAAGTTTAATTCTGATCTACGAATTGCCTCTAATTGAGTACAAGAATCATTGGTTGTGCCCTCCCACCCATCCCAAACAAATGTGAATCTCATATCAAATGAACATACATTCATCACATCTTGCGTACAATCTCCCTTCCTACCTCGATATGGAACATGTTTCTCTAGTGGAATCACTGCATTAACATGTGTTCCATCGATTTCTCTTACACAACCCTAAAATTAATTTATAAATATAGGTGGTAAGAAATTTATCAAATATATATA